>JBBPMU010000378.1:0-10231 GCA_038090475.1 Wakefieldia striispora | reverse complement strand
TCTTCTTATCTCTATGTACAAATATGTACATACAGCTGGCCTATAGTATGTATATAAATACCAATACATCACCAGAGAACTCCAGTAAAGTTCTCTTGGTGTTTTCACCTCCAAGCATGGGTAAGTCATACCCTATTGCCCACACTTCCCTATGTTTCAGACCTAGACAAGTCCTCTACCAAAAACTGTCACTTCTTTCTTTTTCTTTGGGCAATGCTTTGAAGCTTGTTTCAGATGATCTTATGATCCATACTAAGGATGACCAAGGCCTCCACAATGAATGAACCTTGTGTGTCCTTGAATGCATGGCTAAACTGAAGCTTCATCTCAAACTGGAAAAATGCTCATTTTCTCAGAAATCCATCAATTTCCTCAGTATGATCATTGCCAAGGGAGAAATCAGAATGGACCCTACCAAGCTCTTTGCCATCAAATCATGGGTCCCTCCTACCTCAGTAAAAGGCATTCAGTCCTTCCTGGGATTTTGCAACTTTTACAGGAAATTCAACATCAACTTCTCTGCCATCGCTGCTCTGCTCATCACTCTCACAAAGAAATCTGCCACCTAGGAGTGGCAAGACAACCAGCAATGGGCCTTTGACAAACTTAAATGTGCATTCCAATGTCTTCCATTCCTCAGCATGTCAGATCCCCAGAAACCATTATAGTTATAACTGATGTGAAGCACCACTCAAACAACCTAAAGAAGAAAGGAAAGAGAGGGCGCCAGACTCTAGGGGTGCACCAGCAATGAACACAGCAAGTAATGAAACTTGAAAGTTGTGAAGGGGTGGAATGTTGAGGATGAGAGGGGTCCAAGTGAGATGAGGAGAATATCCTTAAATCACACCCTTGGTAGTATGATCAAGTAGATAAGACTGGGGAATACCAGTTGCAAGGTCCCTACTTAAATAGTGTCTGACAATGGAGTGCACACAGACCAACTACTAGGAAAGGAATAACTAAATATGGTCATCACCGATAAGGTGGAAGTCTGGTAAATCATAAAAGGAAAGGTTCCTGCAATCAACGCATATCATGTGTCATCATTTGTGAGTCAATGGGAAAGAGCAATAAAGAGGTTGCCAGGCCAATGGCAGAAGAAGAGCAGAAGATAATGTATCAGCCAATCAGCAAGTGATGGAGTGGTCACATGTGTCAGATCATGTGACTGAAGGAAGTTTATACTGACATAGGAGCATACCAAAAGAGGGACATCATGTGACTGGTCATGTGACTTTCAAAGTATATGTTGGTGCTCATCTTTGAGGACTGAGCATAGTGAATTGGTTCGTTAAGTAAAAAGTTTGATGAAAGTATGAGAATCATAACAATGACTGATGCCTCTTTAACTGGTGCTGGAGCCATCCTTATGCAGAAGGATGTGAACAGGGATCTCCATCCCTGTTCCTACTTCTCAAACACATTTTTCCTGACAGAATGCAACTACAACATCTATGATCAAGAACTCTTCACAGTTACAGTATCAAAGCCTTAGAGGAATGGCAACAATATCTCAGTGGTACCCCACACCTGGTAACAATCATTATGGACCACAAGAACCTCACCTATTTCAAGGAACCCCACAAACTTACTTGATGACATGCACACTGAATGCTCTTCCTTCAAGATTTTGACATTCAGTACAACACCCACCCAGGATCTTTTATGGGACCTACTGATGCACTTTCTTGAAAAGACTTTGTTGACACTTCTGAAGACAACCAAGACATCATCCTTATCTCCACTGATCACTTCATCAATGCTATTGAGGTTGATCTTGTCAATTGCATTGCTGAATCTACCAACAACAATCCTCTTGTCTCCCATGCACTTATCACCATTCAGAAAGGAACTGCTCTTTTCTCCCACACTGCCCCCTCAGACTGGGAATTCTATGAATGCTCTCTCTTCTTCCAGGGCTGCTTATATATTCTAGAACCAGTCTGCCATCAACTTGTGGTGTCCATCCATGACTCACCTACTGCCAGCCATCCTGGCTATTTCTGACTTCTCCACCTCCTTCACCAAGACTACTAGTGGCCTTGATATGAGACAGGAAAGTCGAAGGTTGAATCAAACCTCAAAGGTGAAGTCTTCCCTTGAGGCAGGGTATTGTTGCACTGTTGGGTGGAGGAATGAAAAAGGGAGTTTAAATGATGAAAGGATTTACCCAGTATGCCCCTCAGAATATCCTAAGGGGGTCCAGCCTAAAAGAATTCACCTAGGCAATGATATTCCAAATAGCTAAGACTGGGGTTACCAGTTGAAGCATCAACTACTTAAGTACTGTACAAGATCGTGCACAGACCAAGCTGTGCATATCCAAGTATAGTAAAGGAGAAAACGTACAATGTCTGAATAATCAAAAGAGGAAAGTTCTGTGTGATAGGCATGTATTGTGACAAAGAGGAAATGACAAACTGCACAGCTCTCCATGGCATGTGTCTTCTGATACAATCACAATCAGGGATACTCATAATCTGAATGACTAAGAGATAAGAATGTCAATATGTCCAAAACAGGTTATTCCCAAAGAGATGGCCACCAGGAAGAAGTCTGAAGGATCAACCAATGGTCAATTGGCAAGTGCTGCAAGGTGGTCACATATGACAGATCATGTGACAGAAGGAAATTATACTGTTGTAGGAGTGTACCAGAAGGTAAACGTCACATGACATCAAGTCACGTGATAGGTGAAGTACATGTAGATGGCTTTCTTCGAGGATCACCACAAGAAAGGTGGGTCCTAAGTAAAAAGTTGAAAAGTGTCAGAAAATAGTTTGTTCTTTTCAGAAATAAAATATGGCTTCATAACAGGCCTGGTATGACTACTTTTGCATGAAAATTTATCACTGGCTGCACCACTTGTCAAGCCAATAAGGTCATCATCCACCCCACTACCCCCCCTCTCTCTCCTATTCCCTCCACTGCCATTCACCCATTCCAATAAATCTCCATGGACCTCATCACTGACTTGCTGCCCTCTGCCAGTCATGATTCAATTATGGTCATGGTTGACCATGGAGTTACTAAGAGAGTAATTTACATCCCTTGCTCAAAAACAATCTCCACCAAAGGAGTGGCCTCATTGTTTTTCTCACATGTCTTCCCATGATTCAGCCTTCATGACAAATTGATCTCAGATTGTGGACCTCAATTTGCCTCTGCCTTTGCCAAAGAATTGACATGGCTCCTGGAATATGACTTAGCTCTCTCCCCTGCTTATCACCCCCAAACTGATGGAGAAACTGAACAAGTAAATCAGGAACTCAAAACTTATCTTTGAATCTGCTGTGATGGAAAACCCGTGACCTGGGCCTCTCTCCTCCCTATGGCCAAATTCACCCACAACTCCAATGCCCACTCTGTCACCAACCAATCACCATTCTCTCTCATATATGGATATGAACCCTGCAGCTACCCCCCTCTTTCAAAAACTGCCTTTGTACTGGCCACCAAAAAGCAACACTCTCACCTGGACAAAGCCTGGACAGAAGCATTAGCTGTGCATCAGAAAGCCCAGGAAGATATGAAATCCTGCATTACCACCAAATTCACCTCTTGGAAAGTTGGACAGAAAGTCTGGCTTGAAAACAGAGATCTCAAACTTGGTTATCCTTCCTGAAAACTCACCCCTTGAAGGGAAGGACCTTTTGAAATCATCCAAGTCTTATCCCCCCTTTCCTACTGACTCAAACTCCCCCCTACCTGGAAAATCCACAATATTTTCCACACCTCTCTCCTATCTCCTTATTAAGAAACCAATGAGCACAGCCTCAACTTCTCATGCCCTCCACTGGATCTCCTCGGAAATGAAGAAGAATACAAAGTTGAAGCTATCATGGGACATCAGGGTTCCACATGGAGACTGCAGTTCCTAGTCAAATGGAAAGGCTATCCTTTGTCCAACAACACTTGAGAACCTCCATCCAATTTGGTACATGCCAAGACTCTCCTCAACATATATAAAGCCTCTCAACCCAGTGTCTTTCCCCCATCCCCATCCTCCTCTACATGATTGAAGTCACTCTTCCCCTCATCATTTTCCTTATCCTATCTTCTCTTACTCTCTTCATCCTTTATTCTATCTTCGAAATTGCCAAGAAAATCCAATATTCTTGAGACTCCCTCTTTGCTGTCACCCATATCACCCCCCATGGAATCTCTGTCAGAATCATCTCCCCCCATGATGTCACCACCCCTGTCCTCCACTACTCCACTGGTGCAACCTACTCTGGCTAGTGTTGTCTCAGCTTGAAGCTGGCATTTTTTATCTCACCCATTTTATTGTCAATTGCTATTATATTCAAGGTCAATGTGTAGCCTTTAGTGGTAGTTATCACTCCTTAAACATTTCTAGAGATTGCCCTAGTCACTCTTGAGTTATGCCATTAAGCTGCTCTCATACATGATTGAAATCACCCTTTCTCTTGTCATTTTCCTTATCTTTTCTTCCCTTATGCATTTTGTCTTATTTTCTCTTTTTGATCTCACCATGAAAATCTATTACTTCTATGACTCCCTCTTCTTCATCTGCCATGTCTCCTGCATTACCATCTCTGTTGGCATCATCTCCCCCAATGACATCACCTCCCCTGTCCTCCAATACTCCACAGTTGCCACTTACTCTAGGTGGACAGCTGAGGCAGATGATTGGCACACTTCTTGAGTCTTTTCATCCCTGTTCTCAAATTTCTCACTCACCTATGACTAATACCCCTCTGCCTTCTCCAGAAGTGTACATGGAAATCCCCCTTGACACTTTACTCTCCACCCTCAATCCCATTCCTATCTATCTGTGTTGTGCAGCAACACTCAAACAATTCAAAGGACGAGGAAAGAAGTATGAGAGCACCAGGTTCGAGGGGCTCACCAGCGACGAAGGATGTGAGAAGTCGAAGGGGGAAGTTGTGGAGAGGAATGTTGGTAGAGTTAGAGTCCAAGTAAGGCGAGGAGTTATCCTTAATTCACACCCTTGGAAGTATGAACAAGTAGATAAGACTGGGGTTACCAGTTGCAAAGGGAAGTACTTAAATACATCTGAGTATCGTGCATGGACCAAGCAGTGCGTATCATATCATCCAATGATAAAAGAGGAATGAGAATTGTACGATGCGAAGGTTGCGTATCTTGAGTCATATTGTCTGTGTCAATGGGAAAACAATAAGAAGATAAGAAAGAGCCAATAGCAAAAGAAGAGTGGAAGATAAGCTATCGGCCAATCAGCAAATGCCACAAGTGGTCACATGTGTCAGATCATGTGACTGAAGGAAATTATACTGACATAGGAGCATACCAAAAGGGGAACATCACGTGATCATGTGAAAGAGTCACATGACAAGAATTACATGTTGGTGCTTGCCTTTGAGGGCTGAGCATAGCGAAATGGTTCGTTAAGTAAAAGGTTCGATAAAGGATGATGGAATCATAACAATCTGTCCTGTCTTCCACCATTCCACCAACAGGTCCTCTATGCCTCTATCCTCTCATTGCTGGCTCTCTCACTCACACTCTCTTGCCTCCCCTTACTCTCAGAATTGCTGGTCCTCCCCCTCCTTTCACTGCTTTTAGGAACTTGGGACTTATCCATGAGATCCAGAACAGGTCTCCAATCCAACTTGGAGAATCTTGGGTAGCAGCTCTCACCTCTGCCATCCAGGGCACTGGAGGGTCCATACTCAATTGCTGTTACACATGTGCAGAACAAAGACTTCACTTGAGATCATATTGTATGTAGAGTACTAGGCAGTGGACTTGGCACAGAGTACTGACTATCACCCACTAGGGAGAAGTCCTTCAGTAAGAGAGAAAGAGAACTGCATCAGGGAAATTTTAAGGGAATGATAATTAATCAATGATAATTGTAGATAATGGATTATATAGAATTATAATCTCTTCAAAATTTCCCTGATGTGGAAGGGCTTAGCACAAGAGGTTAGTCATGTTATAAAGCCCCATATTTTATTCCTGAAAGACGCTTTACTCTGACACTTTTCAAACTTTTATTTAGGACTCCACTCTTCTTGTGGCAATCCTCGAAGAAAGCCGTCTACATGTATTTCTCCGATCATGTGACTTGATGTCACATGATGTTTATCTTCTGGTACACTCCTACGACAGTATAATTTCTTTCATCACGTGATCTGTCACATGTGACCACTCTGTGGCACTTGCTGATTGGCCATCTCTTTGGGAATAACCCCTTTTGGACATATTGACTTTCTTATCTCTGACTCATCCCTTTTATGAGATTACCTGATCGTGATCGTATCGGAAGGCACATGCCATAGAGAGCTGTGCAGTTTGTCATTTCTTCTTTGTCACGATACGTGCTCATCGTGCAGGACTTTCCTTGTTACGCGGGTGTGGAACAAAGACTTCACTCAAGATCCTTTCGTACTCGTAGTGTCAGCGATGACTAGGAGCAGAGTATTGGCTATCGCTCGTAAGAGAGAAGCCCGTCAGTGAGAGAGGCAGAGAACTGGAAGGGCTTAGCACAGGAGGTAAGTCGAGCAACCTTCTTCAGGAGCGAAGACTTTGCAGGCAGAAGTGTGTAGAATTAGCTGAAGAGCTATTCTACTACAGCGGCGGGTATTTATACTAAAAGGTACAAATAGAAACAAATAGATGGGAAAGGGAATCAACAAGACGCGTCGCGTCGCGTGTATCGTAAAAGGGAATCAACGAAGGACGCGTAAAAGGAAACGTACGCGTAAAAGGAAATGCAGAGTCCCGTGTCCAAGAAAGGAAGCGGAGGTCCGTGGTCCAAAAGGAGAAGCGGAGAGCTGCTAAGTAAAAATGGAAAGAGAATAAATGGGACTTCCTGGTAGAAGCGAGTCAGAAGTCCAGGGGCATCCGTAAACGTGGGAAACAGCGGTGTTCCCGTGCGAAGTCTGAAGGCTGTCCTAGAAGTCATGGAACAGAGGGTCGTATTGACCGCTGTCAATGATCTCCCAAGTGAGGTCTCTATACGCCGTGGAAGAAAGGTCAAACCAAGAGCGATCATAGGAATGAGTAGGAAAGAAAAACGTATCCATGTCCGTTGCTGTTTCACCATAGAGTTGTCTCCAAATGATTTCGACGTCTCGTTCCCAAGTATCTTCGAAATCTGTAACACGCGTCACCTTGGAAGGAATGGGGGAAAGTGGGGGTGTGGTTGGGTGGGTGACGACCTTGTTTGCTTGGCAAGTGGCGCATCCAGCGATAAATTTGCAGGCAAAGGTAGCCATTCCGGGCCATCAATAGTCGCGGCGGAGTAGGTGGAGTAGACGGAAATAGCCAGGGTGGTCAGCGGCGGGGGAGTCATGGATGGAGGTGACGAGCTCTTTCCAAGCAGCATCAGGGATATAGAGGCGTCCCTGGAAGAAAAGAGAGCCTTCATGGAATTCCCAGTCCTTCGGGGAGGCACGTGGGAAGAGGGAACTACCGTTCTGGAGGGCGAGCAGTGCTTTTTGAACGATAGGATCGGCGGTGGAGGATTCGGCGATTTTACTGGCGAGATCCGCATCAATGGCATTGATAAAATGTTTGGGGTCAAGGAGGGTGACGTCTTGATTATCCTCCGAAGTGTTGACAAAGTCCTTGCGAGAGAGCGCGTTGGCAGGTCCCATGTAAGAGCCGGGGCGGGTATCATAGAGGATGTCGAAGTCCTGGAGGAAGAGCATCCACCGAGCGTGGCGGCGAGTCAGTTTACGAGGTTGTTTGAAGTATGCCAAGTTCTTGTGGTCAGTGATAATGGTGACGGGATGGGGAGTACTGCTGAGGTATTGTTGCCATTCTTCAAGGGCCTTGATGACGGCGAGTAGTTCGTGGTCATAGATGTCGTAGTTGCGCTCGGTCGGGGAGAAGGTACACGAGAAGTACGAGCAAGGATGGAGGTCCCCATTGACGTCCTTTTGCATAAGGACAGCGCCCGCGCCCATGAGGGAGGTGTCAGTCATGACGGTAAAGGGATGTTGGGGGTCCGGCATTGAGAGGACCGGCAAGGACAGGAACTTTTCCTTGAGGCGATCGAAGGAGTGTTGCTGATCATCCTTCCATTCCCAAACGGCGGATTTCTTGGTAAGGGCGATAAGGGGAGCGGCAATTGCAGAAAAGTTGGCAATAAATTTCCTGTAGAAATTGCAAAATCCAAGAAAAGAGCGAACGCCCTTGACGGAGGTGGGGGGAACCCAGGATTTGATGGTGAATAGTTTCATGGGGTCCATCTGGATTTCTCCTTCAGCAATGATCATTCCGAGAAAATCGACAGATTTCTGGGAAAAGGAGCACTTCTCGAGTTTGAGGTGGAGGTGGAGTTCGGCCATGCGTTCTAGGACGCGGCGGGTCCACTCGTCGTGAAGTCCTTGGTCGTTCTTGGTGTGGATCAAAAGGTCGTCCATATAAATGATAAGCCATCCTTCAGCCATCATATCGCCAAAGTAGTGGTCCATGAACGCTTGGAAGGTAGGAGGGCCATTGCACATTCCAAAGAACATGATGAGGGGTTCATACAGGCCGAACGGGGTGATGAACGCAGCCTTCCATTGATCGCCGTCCTTGATACGGATATTGTTGAATCCCCAGCGAACGTCCATCTTAGTAAAGATGTTGGATCCGCGTAGTTTGTCCATAAGGTCCGGGATAAGCGGAAGGGGATAGGTGTTCTTGATGGTGTGTTTGTTGAGGTAACAGTAGTCCTGGCAGGGTCGGAGCTTTCCGTCCTTCTTGGCAACGAAAAAGAAAGGGGCGGCCTGAGGAGATTTTGTTATGATTACATCATTCCTTATTGAACTTTTTACCTTTAATGAACTCTTTCGCTAGACTCAGTCCTCGAAGATGAGTCCCAACATGTATTTCAGGTCACGTGACTCATTCACACGATCACGTGACGTCCCCCTTTTGGTACGCTCCTATGTCAGTATAAATTTCCTTCTGTCACATGATCTGACACACGTGACCACTTGCGGCACTTGCCAATTGGCCGATAGCTTATCTTCTGCTCTTCTTTTGCTATTGGCCCTTCCTTATCTTTACTCATAGACAATGACTCACGATACACGATCCTCGCATCATACGATTCCCATTCTCTTTTATCATTGGACGATACGATACGCACAGCATGGTCCGTGCACGACTCTCCCCAGTATATAAACCCCATGTACACTACAAACTATTCCCTAGTTCTATCTACTTGATTCTACTTCCCAGGGTAGGATTTAAGGATAACTCCTCGACTACTGGGATTACTACTCTACCAACAATTCCGCCTCTCCACGACTTTCAAATCTCTCTCGTCGCCGCCTTCCTTGCCGGTTCACCCTTAGAAGCCGGTGCTCTTTCTCTCATTTCTCCTTTGGTTTGTTTGAGTGCTACTTCGTATCAGATTTGGATGGGTGAATGGTTCCCTTGTTCAGATGTTCCTCGATAAATTCCTTGCAAGCAGTAGTTTCAGTGGGGTTGAGGGAATATGGTTTTGCTTTTCGGGGAATGAACGAGTCCTTGAGTTCGATGGCATGGTCGAAGTCTCGGGAGGGGGGCATGAAGCCGTCTTCGGGTTCATCGAAGACCTGTTTGAAATCTTTAAACACATCAGGCAGTGCTACCTGCGGAGCCTTCTTTTGTGCTGCAAGGGTGGTCGATAGAGTTACCTTCCGGATCACCTCCGGTAGGATTTGTGCTTCCTTGAGCTTGCGTAAAACGCATCATTTGACGGTTCGCTGTCAAGTGTCGAAATTGTCCTTGGAAACTTGATCCAGATTCTTGTCAATAAAGCGGATAAGGTAGGCTTGTGCTTCCCTTAGAGGGTCGTCATGTCGGCAAACTTGGTTCCGTGGTCGAATTCGATGGTCCGAGTAGTCCAGTCTATCCGCGGGTTTACCTTTGTTAACCACGGCATTCCCAGAATGATATTTTGGGATCCACAGTTGATCACCATGAGTTCCTGCTGGTGTTCTGTGTCAGCGTAGTGCAAAGTAATGAATACCTTGTAGCGGATTTCTCCAGATTTGTTCTTGGTTCCATCTACATTCTTGGCTCCGATGGGTTCAGCGAGTTGAATGAGGGAATCCGGTTTCGTACGGCGAAGTCTCAGTCGATGAACGATCCGGTGGCTCCAGAGTCGATGAGGGCGGTGGTGGCGACGATTTCTCCTGTCCTTCCTGCATAAAGGGATACGGGGACGTGTATTGCCCTATCTGCAGGAGAGGATACAAAAACAGGAGCTATAGTTACAGGAGTCCTTGTCCTT
>JBBPMU010000377.1:0-25969 GCA_038090475.1 Wakefieldia striispora | reverse complement strand
GCATCACAGGAGTCAAGACACGTGCCAATGACCTTCTTTGTAACTCGGGATACTTGCATGGTGAACCCAACGCTCTGGTGTGTCAAACATCCTTCCTTTTTCTTTTGTTTCTGACGTGTATTCAAGGATGTTGTCCCTCTCTCTAGCGCACTCTTCGATCCAGAACAATCACTGTTCTAGGACAAGGTACGCACCTCATGTCAAGGCTGTCCAAAGGGCAAGACCCTATTGGCTGCCACAACTATGCTTCTTATTTTTATCTTCGGCACGATCTAAGATCTGCCACACCTCATGTTCACTATTTTCATTTCTGATTATGCTTCTCTTCCATTCCACCACACGCCTCATGCTTGACGCATGTATAACAGGCTGTGTTCTTCTCTCATATTCCATGATGTTCTAGCCAATGGCAGAACAACCTCTTATCTCTCTATCTATGATATCATAGTCACATGACCGTAATGTGTACAGTATATAAACCCATGAATATAGACCAAGGAACTCTAACAAAGTTCACTTGGAGTTTACGCTTCATTCTGAGTGATCATTCCCTACACCTCACATCTTACACTTTAACAAGCTCAGCTTTTGAGGCTTGTTTCAGTCATAGAATATGAAAGAAGTACACTGCCTTGGAACCTGTGGTTACCATGAGGCGTGCTTCTGAAATGGAAGAGAAGCATAGGCGGAAATGAAAAGAAGTATAGAAGCAAACGGTAATTAAATAAGAAGTTAATAATGTGGCAGCCAATAGGATCTTGTCCTTTGGACAGCCTTGACATGAGGCGCCTTGAGCCTAGAACAGTTGTTGTTCTGGATCAAAGAGTGTGCTAGAAAGGGGAGTGACATATGTTTTAGGGGAAAAGAAGTGAAGTTCTGATATCATTGGAGGGAAGAAAATAGTGTTTGTAACACCATGTCTCCGACGACAATCTCAAACATCAACAGAAGCCATACACTTATCGACATTTTCTTTTTGGGTGATAGACCAAGCTGGATATTATGCACAGATCAAGGGGGCTTCAAATGGATTATAATCCATTATCATGCCTATCATGAGATTATATAAGATTATCTTTTCTTCACCATTTTCCTGATGCGCCTTACAGTGTGGCAGGCTGTTCCACTATGAGGACAGAATGGGGAAGGCAAATGCGAGTGCGAAAAGGGGAAGGTGACTGAGCCTGTAGTTAGTTTAGTAGTGAATAAAAGAGTGATGAAGACAACAACGCCGGCGTGCGTCGAGAATTGTGACTTGTCGGAAAACGTGCGTGTGCTTTGGACTGAACTGCTCTGAATTCATTTTTTGAGTAGGGTTGTACAAAATGGCTTATATACGAAGGAAAAGAGGCTATGAAATGTATAGTGGACGAGCTTATCGATCAAGCGTAGAAATGGATGAATGGGGCTGAATAAGGATGATTCAGAGCGGTGAAGAGAAGAATACGCGAAGCGGCGCTGCTTCGCTCGGGCCGATTCGGTTGCCGGAACCGGAGCGGTCCTTACAACAGCTCGCTGTGGGAGTCAAAAGCGGGGTTTTTGGTATACTCGGACGAGGTAAACGGGTAACGCCGCACGAACCCTGTTCAACTCTTGAACGAGGCATTTGGCTAAAAGGGGTTTTTTTTGTAGGGCCCTAGTCTTCTGGAATGGATACCTGACATTGAATTGGACACCTCGCTGCCGAGACGTTCCGTTCTGCGGTCTCGACCGTACTCCAACGCCATGTTTGAGCCATCCGCATCATTGATCGTTGCTGCTTCCACATTGCAAGCGCGATTCGCTTCATACGACGAGGACAACAACATCATCTGGGAGCCAGATGGTGAGTGTATGGCAGAGGTCCGTGCGGACGACACCTAAAGAGGCCCAGGCGCAGGCATTTCATTCCCGCAATGCGACTGTTCGGCCTTGGAGCTTATCTCTCCTGACGGTTGGATAACGATGTGACGGGTGAGTCAGCTCAGTTTTCTTAGCATGAAAGTGATCTGCTGACGGGTTCCAAGATATGAATTCGCGCCCAATGAATATGTGAATGCCCTAGAGTGCGTGACACTGGAGACGTTAAGTATGGAATCTGGGAGTAGAGATTTCATTGCTGTTGGAATGAGCATCGATCGTAGCGAGGACTTGGCTGTCAAAGGCGCGTTCGCCCTTCGCTGATTCTTTCCAGACATACATCTTCGAGGTCGTCGAGGCGGTACCTAACCTGTCGTACCCCATTCAGTGACGGCATAAACTGAAGCTGCCACAACGGCGTTTACAATATTTAGGACAGACCTGAATGTTAGTCCCGACGTGAATCATGAATATGAAGTTTAGTTTACTATTTCGGCGTGGGCGAAATTTCAAGTTGGTTCTGAGTTCCGGATGTGTGCACAATCTTCAAGTATGTGCACACATGTAGATGTGTTCTGAATGTGAAGACGGACTTGAAGTTTGGACGAACGTTCAGTATATGTTCCAAACTTGGAGTTTGGGATCAGTCTACACGTGAAGATCCGTCCCAAACTTAAAGTTTATTATTCCATATTAACATTTGGACCTATCCCGAACTTGAAGTTTATTGTTCACATTTGTGACTAGTTCAAACTTCAAGTCTGTCTTCACATTCGGAACACATCTACATGTGCGCACATACTTGAAGATTGTGCACACATCCGGAACGCAAAACTAGCTTGAAATTTCGCCCACGCCGAAATAGTAAACTAAACTTCATATTCGTGATTCACGTCAGGACTAACGCTTAGGTCTGTCCTAAATATTGTAAACGCCGTGGTGTGCGTGTTCGTGATGATGTCAAGGGACGGTTACCTTATGTCATCGATGGGTCAAAAGGTAGCGTTGAGAGCGTGCTGAGTGAATCGTGGTTCGAATTGACACGAATGTTTCAGATATTTGTCAGAGCCTTTGACCTTGACGAACGCCTCGTGGGCGTCGCGTGTCTAGACGTCGGCGTCCATGTCACCAGTCTACGCGTGCTCAAAAATCTATTGTTGATTGGAGACGCAGTGAAGAGTGCCTTGGCCAGTTGCTTTTCAGTTATGTACATGTTCGTTTCAGTATCAATAATGAGCGTCGAGGTGAACGCCTGAACGTAGGAGGACCCATATAAACTTGTGATTCTGAGCAAGGATATATCAACGGACATACGCGACCAACGTCGACTTCTTCTTTATGAATGGGCAGCTGTCCATCATACTCAACGACAAGGAGGGCGTATTGCGCATACTACTTCAAGTACTCAGCTACGACCCAAGTGGTACGTAGCTTGTCCCTCGACTAATTCCATGTTTTCGACATAGTTTTTGATTCAGATCTCGACGCTCGGGGAGGACAGCATCTCTTGTGTCACACAGAGTTCCACTGTCGCAAAGAGTGCCGAGCGTCTCGTACGATTGCACGGGGATCGAAAGAGGACAATGAGACTCCGCAGGCGAAGCTCATCACCGGTACGGTCCCCGCGAACTCAAGCCTACGACGCTACCCAAGTGCCGAGACTCATTCTCCTCCCTCCATTTCCCACAGGTTTCACAGACGGCTCGTTGTCTGGACTCTGCACTGATCCCCATCGAAGAGGGTGCTTCAAACGATTACATCTCCTCTACGGTCGGTTAGTACGCAACGCCCAGCATGTCGCAGGCCCCAATCCCAGGGTATCCCGGTGAGGACGTCCTTTTATCCTTTTAGTGTGTGCCGATTATCTGACCTCGGGAGATCTCAATATCGTCCGGAACGACGCTGAGCCCAAGCACCTGTCCAGGGGCGTCCTAGACGGCCACTTTCCGGACACGTTTTCGGAGATGGGAATACAGGGTCAACAGGAGATGACACGACAGATTTGGGACGGAGAGGACGGCAGTGTTGAGGGATTGGAGTGCGCTTGCTGTGCCATGGTGAGGCTTCATATGATTACTTCTTGACGCTGCTGTATTTCCTGTGTGAACCATGATATGCTTTAATATAGCCACGAGTGTCTCCGCCGGCGTTGTGTGGTGCACACTGGCAACTGTTGCCACGACAAGACTGAGAAGAGCTGTTCGTAGCGTCCTGAACCATCGCAGAAGGGATCGAACGATGTTCGTTGGTCTACGGCAACGTAGTAACATAGGAGGCAGCATTTGTAAAGTTGGAAAACCCCCCTCGAATCATAATGAATTGTTTCGCTGGAACTAACTCGTCACGCTATGCATTGCGCGTTTACAAGTGTCATAACTTTGAACAATACCTGACATCAGGGCCTCAACATTCTCCGATCAGTATAACATACATCTCTGCAAGCCCAAAGAGCGTGAAAGCACTCCAATTAGTCCTCACGGTTAGTCGCAAACATCGTTTTTAGGACGTATCCATTGCCTCCTCATCGGCATACTCCTCGTGCGAGCCCTACAAACAATAAGTGCACATGACAACTGAGCAACTCTTAACGGAGCATTCACAACTTACCATGCATTTATCGGACACCACATCAGCATTCAAAGTCACTCCGCCAACTTTACGATCTTTTTTTTGCCCGACCTTCTTCAACTCGCGAATCAAACTCTTCGTCACACGCTCCGTTTGCACCTTCAGATAACCAATCACTAGGAACTTCACCGGCCGCTTATTTCTCTCCGACCCCAGGGCACGCAGAAAGTCTCTGAGACCGTCCTTCTCAAATGTGTGTGTCACCGCAGTCGTTATCTGGATGGCGTAGACACAGTCTTCAGTGACGATGGCACAATTGATCCCAGAATAGTTGGATTGGTCGGGACGCCAATAAAAAGGAATGGGTGCCGTTTTGAGGTCCTGAATGGCTGGCCACGACTTGAGAGTGCCAAAGGAGAGGGAAGTGGCAGGATCCGGATTCGAATCGGTGTACCAGCGAACAGACAGTGGTTTCCCTTTGGGGAGGAAGCTTTGTACGATCCCCTCGAAAACTCCACCAGCTGACGTACGACCCTCCCTGGAACCGACCAGAGCGTCGAAGAGTTTAAATCTCTCACCCTCCTGGCGGTGGAGTAGTCCTTTCACCACCTGGTCTCGAAGCCAGGGGGTTGGAACGAACACGTCGTGACCCCGGCGATTAACACCTTCGTTGGCACGGAGGGGACGGACGAAAAAGACTGTAGATGATCCCTCACTTCCGCTTGGTCGATCGAAGCTGCTGAAGGCTGCCAAGATATCTCGGATGTTGTTGGCATCTTTGTTAACCTGATCGTGGACAAGGCGCTCGTAATAGTCCTCCAACCCTGCATCATCATGGATTCTGATCAAATTACGCGGGACAGGACCCCTCTTCTCTGCAAGGGTCTTCATGCGTTCGACGTTCTTGCTTCTGACGAGGCTAAAATATGTGTTACTCGGATGGATGGATAATGACAAGTAATTGAACACGCCCGAGATTTCCTATGTCCCTCTCGGATGGAAGGTCCATGAAATAAAGATTGACTTCAGCTTGCTTGGTCCACTCCTTGTAGCGGCCTTGCTGAGGAGAGGTAGTTTGAAACGTGCGAGCCTCTTGCGTATCCATAAAGGCAGATGTAGGGATTGTGACGTCCGCATTTGAGTCTGAAAAGGCCCATATGCCGTCGTGTCGTTCCAAAGGGGATATATCCAAGCTACTGTGAATAGAGACGCCGTCCGCAGCGAACAATAAGTATCGTCGGGTTAGCATGTCCCAGTGTGTGACTTCAACAGCGACAGGGAGGCTTTTGTGCAGCCGTTCGGCGACTGCATACGCGACGAAACACGATTTACCTATGATAGATTTGTATGAATGCCTGGTTTGGAAGGATACAACTTTACCCGTCCCAGGCTGCCCGATTATACAAGCTCCATTTTCATAAACATTGAACGGGTCAGTTTCGAATGCCTCAAACGTCGTCACATATTCTTGGAGAATGCAGAGCCTGCCATCCCTTGGCAAAGTAGGGCAAAAAATTTTCACTGCAGCGGTGTGTTTCCCGAAGTCTAGATAGTGGTCAGGCGGGCCGTCCAGATCTGTTCGTGCCACTTCGAAGGCATTCTGTTTGCCCCAAGCCGCATCCCAGAACTCTGCCAGACGTTCTTCGGTGGTCTTGGGAGATTCGCCAACTTGTTCCGCAGCACGATCAGGTTTCATGGCTGGTGACCAGGAGAGGGGTTGTCAGACTTTCAGGGATGGCCTTGAGAGACTCACCGACTCGTTCTGCTGTACGATCGGATTTCACGCTGGTGGCGACTGAGAGAGAGGCTATCAGAATTTCTAAGGCGATCTTGTGAGATTCACTGACTTGTTCTACAGTACGATTCGGCCCAAGAGGCAACTGAGGGCGCAAACAGCGGTCCGCGGGAACCAAAATCGGAGCCACATCCGAGGACCGATTGGGCAGCACCTCCACATTAATATTCCGCCGAGTTCTGCCATATAGGAGGAACCGTGGCGATCTCTTCCTCGATGTTGCTAATGCGATCGCATAGCTGATTTAATATCAACGACAGAACTCTGTTGTCGATTTGCGATTGACAGTGTCACGCGACTCACGCCTCCAACATACCCATCAATACTGAGTATAATCGCGAGCTAGGGCCCAATGTCTCAAACGCTGCTATGCACGAACTTCTAGGAACCATGGGATAACCTTAGCAACCACGAGCAAGCACGATAGCTGAGCATGCGTCATTTCGCATATGCTCAAGGTGGTCGAAAAGGGGATGCCTACAGTTGCCAAGAATATGGTGAAGAAGTCAGATCTGAGTCAGAAAGCAAAGCAGAGGCAAAAAATGTCACCGTCCCAACACTACCATATCACCAAGTCTCAAGGTCGCCAATTGACATAACCATATGGCCCAGATCACTACACAGAGCAACTAAGGTATGTACACGACCTGCGTCCCGGGCCATTAGAGCCCTGTATATTCATCACGATCACATGGAAACCACCTAGTCGGGGCGGAAACACTGACGGACGATCAGGCGGCTAGAATGAGTACGAGCGTAGTATTGATGAGAGATAAGAGGGGAGAATGAACTGTCCGTGATCTATCATACCGTGCCCATATATATACGTGTAGAGAGAGGTCCGTGCATCAGTGCGTCAGAATGTGCCATCTCGTGTGCCGTATGCCAATGAACGGTCCAGATAAGATGTGTGGCGCGGGTGAAGTGATGGTGTAAATGGTGCGTGGGCTTACATCACACCAGAAGACCGAGTTCGCCGTTCCTTGGGCGGATCAGCCACCAGCTGGCACGCCTCCGTGTTTTGAAAGGTGGGCGTCAAATTTATGTTACTTCTGTTTTCCACGATAATGATAGACTCGAACAAGCGGACGTAGAGGTTCTTCCAGCGACTACTGTTACAATATCAGGAGACCCTTGTCTTGGACACCCCCCGTGCGGACGTGATCAAGTTCTGAGCGAACAGGCCGACGGAGGTTGGCTTGGGGGACACCATCGGAATGATGTAGAGGTGCTGCGAGATGGACTAACAGTGCGACAAACCATGTCTCGCTTGGTGACACAGTAGGAGTGTTTATTTATTCTACGACGCACTTACGCCAATGCTGTCTCTGTTACGGACCCACTTATCGGCGTAACATGCGTAGCCGCCTCTTCTCTGGGGAGAGCGCGCTCATATTTTCAGGAGGCAATCGCCGGCATGCGATCCATGGCGAGCGATCATTGCTGCACGATTGCCCACTTATCTCTCTGTCCCTCTGTGATGTCCCCGAACGCAATCCTCAGACCGGCAAAACAGGCATCCACCACGCCCATCCCGCCAGCGACGCCCATCACTAAGCTAGCGGCGTAATAAAAGTTGGCGTTTCCTCGGCCTTCTGTCACCCAGAGGGCGTGGAAGAGAGGCAGAAGAAGTGCTGCGTGAATGTGGACGAGCGTTGTTACGATAGGATGGCGAAGGTCTATATCAACGTCAGCCGTGTGAAAGTCCTTGGTTTGTGCCCATGGTTTGCTGAGCCCGGACGGAGGGGAGAACATACATGGGTACACCTCTGGAAAAAGGACCAGCATGCTGAGGAATAATCCAGGGTCGGCGAGAGTGAGGTATGCCTTGAAGGTCCCGAGGATGCCGACGAGCAGAAACGATGCGTACAGTGGATCGTGTCTAGATATTCGTGACGAGGACAGGCAGGACGAAGTTAAGTGATAACCCACTGGAATTTAATGCAAATTGGTAAGATGTATGTCACGAGATGAACCTATGACAGACATATGTCAGAATTCCAGTTTTCGAGGATCAGGAGCCACGTACGGAGAACACCATGAGGAAGAAGGGCCTGAAATGGTCAAACATCTCTGTGAAGAAATACCACCACAAGCCCGGATTAGGGGCCAGATCTGGAAGAGTCAAGCTGTCGCGTAGGGTTGTTCACATCATGCACGTGTAAAAACTTGTTGTGCAAATACGAACTTGGCGCCCCACGTTTCACGTACCCATCCCCACCTGCCACCTACTATGATTGACGCAGCGCCAAAAAGGACGAGCCAATACGCAGAGAACTGAGCTGCATACTTGTAGAGAATTCGGAGATCACCCTTGAATGCTTGCGGGGACGCAAGCTGAGATACCGGAGAAGTAACCAATAACATTAAGACCGGAAGGAGTAGAAGTAAGGTCGATATGGAGAAGTGGGTCGAAAATGCAAGAGCTAAAAGGGCCGCCGATGGTTTACCTAACCGACGTAACAAGTGAGCTCATCAACTTTTCGACAGCGTATTCGACACACCTTCGGAGGCGAACATAAGAGTAAGAAGGACCGCCGTGTTCTCAAAAGTGGAGGTGGACGACGCTAGAGACGGGAGAAAGAGGTATGGATTGAGGAGGGCCACGGCGACAACCAAGCTGTCGCGTCCGCTTGAGCCATTACTGACACGTTGCCGGGCACGCCATATGCGGAGCAGCGCCCAAGCACCTACGATGTCGCTCAATGCCCATATGATAGCTAGTGGTGGCATGACGGTAGAAAAGAGGGAGAGAAACAATGGGGACTAGACCGAACGACACTGTCAACTGTTTAGAACCCTGGAAACTGATCTCAACCCTTACATGACGGAAAACGCCTCCAGCATAAGGATCGATATCATGACTATAAAGCCAAATACCTTCTTTCACTGCACAATAAGTCAATGTCTGCTCATAAGAGGCGAAAATGCACCGACAACGGGGATATGAAGTCAAGGGAGAGGACAATTGATGGTCATGTTGAAGTCCACTTATTATCGAAGGTAACGGGATCAACGCCAACAATATTCTGAGCGTTGCAAGCGTTGGCAGAGAAAAGCTCATCAAACAAAACTTGAAATGACGATGTTGGCTGAATGGACGAGGACCCGTGGGAATCACAACATACCACGTTCTGATTGGTCGCCGACAACAAGACACATCTGTTATTTGGACACCGGGTTGATGGTAAGAGCTTCGTTCACTCACGACTGGAACTGTAGCGCGCATTCTAATCAAACCGACCTTTAGGACCTCACACTGCGATGTGGTTCACTTCGCAGGCCGTCTGTGAAGTCTATCGACGTTTACCCTGATGAACAGGCTGAATACCAGACTGAACATCTACCTACGACTCAGACGAAGCGCCAATGGTGCTCTTACTTACCACACAAGCACAAATAACCCACTCCGTGTCCATTGCGCGATCCACCATCGATCGGACTACGCAAACCCTAGACATGGTCGCGAAACTCTGCGAGGTTTGCTCACAGATAGACATGCAGCTCCTGACGGATCAGCTTCATCCTTGTCGCAGTCCCATACCTTGTCGGTACCCCCCATACAAGCGTAGAGACGGCACGTACCTTGCTCTGGGATCCATAGATGAAATCAAGAGTCGGCGTTTAACCTGTGATCTTTGCAAACTCATCGCAGAATCCCTGGATAAGGAGCCCTCAGATCTTGCTGGCACATGTCGCATAATAGAGAACGAAGAGTACTGCTACTTCATGTTGTCGGGGAACATCGAGCCTCGAGACCCCTGCGTTACCCATTTCCATATCACACAGGCTTCCGTCATCTTTGATACGTCTGCCTCGGATGAATTACTCGGACCTCCTCTCCCTTGGGAAGTCAAAGAATGGGATAAGCGTAGCACCCGCTATCTTCTACATTTTCAGGTCCGTGAAACTCGGTTCTAGTCGGATTGAGGCTGATCAGTCACATCAAGATCAAGGGTGGACGCCACCCCGAGGCAATAGACTCGACTGCCATCTCTACGCACACGGATTCAGAAGTTCTCGAGACCATAGGGGGCAGATACGTTGGCGCCCAATTAAACCCACAGCTCGTACGGAGATGGCTTCACGAATGCGAATGCAAGCATGGGGATGTCTGCATCCCTACGTCGCGGTTTCAGGTCGAGGGTGAGAGACAACCAGCCTTTGTGGTCGATGTTACCCAGTCGTGTCTTGTGGAACCCCCTCCGCGATGTCGTTATATTGCCTTGAGCTACGTTTGGGGCACCGCTACAGTGTTCAGGCATCTCCTAGAGCACACCCAAGACCTTCGGAAGCCAGGTTCCTTACGCTCGTTGCCCATCCCCTCCACCATCCGAGACGCCATAACCTTTGTACGCCTCATCGACGAACGCTACCTGTGGGTTGATTCCCTGTGCATCATTCAGAATGACCTAAGGATGCAGCAAGAGGAGATCATGCGTATGGGAACAATCTACTCGAGGGCCCTTTTCACTATCATCGCTGCTGCTGGGGATCATGCTAACGGTGGCCTTCCGGGTGTTGAACAGGGATCCCGTGAACAAGTACAGGAGATATTGGAGCTAGCCAATCGTGAACTTTTGACGGTCATCAACAAACCACAAAACAGAATCGATGACACGACATGGGCGCAGCGGGCATGGACTTTCCAGGAACGAGTCCTATCCAACAGAGTGCTAGTATTCTCGGACCGCCAGGTTTACTGGAATTGCCGTTCGGCATCTTACTCGGAAGAGCGTGCTCTTGAAGAAACTCGGGACATTCGTCACCTTCACTTGCCGTTCCCTCAACAACAACGCACCGACTACCTCTCATGGGAACCCCTGCAGTCTGCGGAGTATTGCAGTCTCCATCACGATCTTGTTTACAACTACCGACAACGGTGCTTGACCTACCAAACTGACATCCTAAATGCCTTTAATGGCGTTGCTGAGATGCTTGGAGCACGCCAGAACGACACACTCTTCTGGGGCATTCCGGGATCACGTTTCTCGCACACGGTGATATGGGAGCTCCTCGGTCATACTAAACGGAACAACGTTGAAGTTCCCATCTTCAAAAGCGACGGCTCGAAAGAGATGGTCCCAATTCCTTCCTGGAGCTGGGCGGCATGGTCAGGAGAGGAATTTGTCCACCTCAATGAATTCCTTGACATAGCAAGCAACCCAGTGCGGCCTGCGGTTCAATTCTACATCATAGATAGGAACCGCCAGCTCGTCAAGATTGAAGATCGGGCGCTGGACGGCGATCTAGACCATGACGTTCGTGCCGCGTGGGAGGATCCCCAGCTTCACGAGGTTCCCCCACCTCACTCCACTTCCCGTATAGGTCAGCTTCACTTTTGGACCAGTCATGCGAACGTCAGGACTCATCGAAGAGAGTGGATTGCCTCGTCGAGACGAATTGATTACGTTCTTCACCCTGACCCAGACTTTCTGCCGAATCCGAACACGGACGTGACTGGCTATATCGAAGACATCAGGCAGCAGGACTTCATTGTGATAGCAGGGCGTGGTCCTAAGAGGCTCATCTTGTTGGCCATCGAGTGGAGGGATGGCGTGGCATATCGAGTTGGGAAGGCGGAGGTCACGGAAGCGGAGTGGCTTGAGGTAAAGAACAGGCGGTGGCGGTTGATAATTCTGGGATGATCATTCACAACACTGCTCAAAGGGTAGCCCGGCTCGCATTTTCCTCGCCTTGCCATGTTCACCCCTAGCACAATGAACGCATAATTTGTCCTCTGAGAATTCTTAGCGTGTCAATGACGATGAAGACACGAAAGTGTGTCTCTCTTATATAGAATCGCGAAGCCTCCTACCAGAAGCTTCTTATTGATGCTTGTTGTAATCTAGATACGTAGAATTAAGAATGTACCAGCATGTATTATCGTCCACGAGGGCCATCCTTGTATTACTACAATCCAGAAACCGAATTATAAGCTACATCATCTTTCACAGGTGGGTGACAATGACTCAGGAACTCGAAAACGTCTACAGAACGGCGATGCGCGTGGGCTCTTGTTCAGGAGAGGTCTTTGGGAACGTAATTGTCAAGACGCCGTTCTCCATCTTGGCGTTGACATCCTCAGACTGAGACACACTGCGTTAGTATCTAACGCCCGAGGAAAGAGTCGATCTTGGGCATACCTTGGTCCCGAGCGGGAGCTGCAACGTGCGGGAGAACTTCCCAGAGCGACGTTCGCAAACGGCATACGTCCTCTCTTCCTCGGTAGAGTCCGAGACGGGAAACTCCCCAGAGACTATCAACCGGTTCTGGTGGACGTCGACGGTCACGTTGTCCGACGTCAAGCCGGGCAGCTCGAATGTGGCCGTTACCGTATTGGTATCTTTGGACTCGCAAATGTCCAATCTAGAGTACGGTTCAGTGGCAGACGGGGAAGATGGGGGGACCAAATTTACCTCGGATGGTAAATCCTGTTGCGCTGGGGTGCAGTCTGCCTCGTCCCTGTCGAGGAAACGCAGGCGCGGTGGCGTAGCCGAGCTGCAAGGGCATCCTCAAAGAGACGGTTGAACTCGACGACGACGGGGCCGTAGTAGAAGTGAATCAGATTCATTTATCAAGTTGGAACAGAGGGCGTTCGTTCGCTGGCAGATATAAAATGAGAAGGTCGTGAACACAATCGGGGCCATGAGAGGGCTTTTTATAAGGTTTGAACCGGACATCTGTAACGTTCTAGGTCAAACGGGAACGTTATGCAAAGTATTTTGCGAGACAGGATGGGCCAATCCACCATTTTCCAATGCGTCCTAGCGTATTCTGCAAGCTTCGAGACCGTTTGAACGTGGGCCGGCGTGAGCGCCTTATTTGGATTAAAAATCTGATTGCACTTGTTTATAAAATGACGGGATTGGAATGACTCACCAAGGCTTCAACGTCGACTTGAAGTTGTGTAGCATGTCACTCCTGCCAGCGAAGCCTCGACTCCCAGGAGTCCCCGAACAAACATCGAACCCCGCTATCAGGATTATCGGCAACGATTAAGCTTTCGTCATCACTGGCTAGTTTAAATTAATTTGGCTCTTACATATCTACACAAATGATCCGGTTTCCACCGGAATCTCAGCGTACTTGCCATATGTAAGTGCCAAGGATGTCGGTGAAGGTTAGTTGAACGTGATATCCTTGAGCCGCTGAAAGATTATCCGGGTATCGTTACCGCAAGGCTATGTTTAGAGTCCCCCTCCACAGCCATCGTGATTCGTAGGAATGGAGCCAATCGACCCTATTCTAGAATCGACCCACCACGTCAAGTCGCCATGCGGTGCCAACGCGATGCTTTTTCGGGTTGAAGCTTGTTCGTCTACGTCGAGCCAGTTGATCGGTTAGCGCGAACGGCTGCGGTAAGTGCATGTGCATAAACCCTCTTTAAAACATGCGCGCGTTCCGGACGTCCATGCCGTGACATTGCTGACCAAACCTTCATTTCCAAGTGGCAGAACAGATTATACACGGACGCGACCCTTGCCGCACAGAACCGCAGTACCGGTTGCGGGGGTTATTTGCTCTTCTCAGACTCCGAGCCTCGGGGTGTGCTGATTCAGACAACAGGCTTTTTTACGTGTCGTGTACCTCGCGCCGTATCGCTTTTCCGCAGAAACCCCCAGTTGAGATCGATCGCCCAGCGGTTTCGAAGGAGGGGACGCCACATAGTCCGATCCCCAGATGATCGGCGCTTCGATCGGGCGGTATCCTCATGGATGACAAGGAACTACAAGGGTCAAGCTAACCCTTAACCCGAATCCCCAAATAGCCTGAGCGTCGAAGACAGGAACCCTTACATGATTGGCAGCAAACGCCAGAGGAGTGGGGGAGGGGTGTGTCCAAACGCGGGGTCGATATGTAGGCATGACACATCGGTGTCACATTCTGCCGTACTATGTCGTGCACTGGTTGCTTACTTCAATCGAAGAAGCCTCACAGATGGCGTTAGCAAGGTTAGAAGGTGTCGCTTTCCAGTTCTCCGTCAAATGCACGGTAGGGACACCTTGGAGGAAGAACGCGTCGACACGTTTGTTCGGGATCTTTCGGGCGAGTCTGAAGTGTATTTCCCACTGGAGATATGGTTGGCGCACCTTGAAGAACGAAGATCCGAATCCCCCGGCGGTATCTATCTGAAATTCATTCGGGCGCTGGCGGTATGATTTCCTGAGGGGGATATGATTGGGTACGCTCTTCCCCCGCTACGCAGCACGCGAGCAGATCCACGGACCGTCGTCCGGGGCGCCACATCTATGCCCGATCATAGCCGGCGACGTTCCATGGCCTTTGGCAAGGTTGACTCGTTCATCCGAAGCCATCGCGACCTGCTTGCATGTGACACCGGCCCTTTCTTACCTTTAAATCAGCCGCACCCATCTGATTCGTCCAAGTCTTCATTCAGGCGAATGCACCCGATCGGCTTCCCACGTAGAAGCCAAGACAATATCTGCGACAGAGGACGAGACATAAGGAGCCTGAGGTACGGACCGTTTCTTTGTTTGGTCACCCTATGCTCAAGTTGTTTTCAAAGAAGCCGGAGAAGACTCGGAAGCGTGTCAGCCCATCCAATCGCCGACTCGGAAGCCCCGACTCACCGATAGCCCCAAAAGTCAAAGAGTCAGATGTTGTATTGCATCGCGGGAGCGCCCCACGGAATAAACGAGTCAGACGACCATAAGGTGAGGAAGCATTCGAACGTTCACCCGTCAATCCCCCGGTTGGTATTTACCATCTAATAGGCACGCGCGTACTCTTCGATACGTTGGACCCAACGCCCTGACGTCACTTCATGTTGTGGTACGTATCGCTATTCATCCGAAAGTGTATATTTAGACTTTACGAGCCGCGACTCCGAGCGGGGGGATGTAGTCAATACGACACCGCGACATGCGCTACATCAGGCCATCAAAACCGTCGAGGCTCTCCCGCCCTTCTCTTCTCCGGTTTCCCCGCGGCTTATAATCGCTTCCGAGGAGGATTTCGTAGACAGTCGACCCGACTTGATGCAGGTCCATCATCCCCTTGTCTTCCTACCTCTAAAGGATCCGTCTGTAGGAGACTCGGTCTATCCCCACCACCATCCGGTTAGGTCATGCAAGATCAGGGCGAGACGATGATATCGTCTCTATTTCGCACCCGTCGGACGAACCCTTCAGGTTACTGTGGACAGGGTGATCATCGACGCTCCCTCGCTCTTTCTTATCGCAGCCTTGGGGAAGAATTGGCATGACGAATTTACGACATACATACAATTCTCAGCTGCTATTCATATCGCTGTCTTATTCCAAGAATACATGGGCACATCGGGTTCACAGTTGATACACGCTCGACCAGGGCGAGTGCCGGGTGGAAAATCCAAAGGATATGGAAATAGGGAATAAAAACATGGTCGAGGAAAGAAAGATCAAGAGGAAGTGACGACGGTACAAGATGATTGACATCTACGAAACGCGCGCAGCGCGCTTCCCCGTCGAAAGGTATTTGCGATAGGGGATATACAGTGTCCCCGACAGCGAGACCGCCGGCTCACAGACGTGCCAACGGACCAATCGTTCGCGCCCCGTGTGCCTCCCACCACTTCTCGGCCTCAGCGTCTGCATCGTACCCAAATTGCACGCGGCTCTTCTCCTTGTCTGCCCATTGGTTCGCATTCCCGCGACCTGCGTCCGCGTACACACCGTTCACTCGGTTTGCGTTCTCACCCACATCCATACCTCCACTCGCCGCAGGAACCGTCACGGTGTTTCTCACCCTCTGTCTGACATCCTCGCCCGCCTCGTCCAGTGCGACCTCGGTCGCGGCTCGCATCTGTCGATCTCGCTCTTCTTGTTCAGGTCCATCCGGCAGGTGGAAGATGTGTTGATTCAGTCGGGACGATGCTTGGGTGCCTGTGGCACGCGCGTAGCGGACGGATTCGTAGGCGCGCAAGAGGGGGGTGATCTGTGTAAAGGAAGAGAGGCGGGAGAACAGATTGCCAAGGACGGCCGCATCTTCGACCTAGAACGCGTCGGTGAGTACGGGTGCGTTACCCCACGGTGAAACATATATGGATATATTGGCAGTTGCAGGAAATGGACAGATGTGACATGAAGGGGATAGAAACGGAAAGAGGGTACTCACGGCCATCGCAGAGCCCTGTGCTCGGTATGGCTGCGCAACGGGAAAGATGTCAGACATATGCAACCCGATGAAACCCGTACATGCGCACCAGCATAGGATGACATGAATCGCCGAGTAAGGCTAGTCTGCCGTCCCGGTGAACCCACGTACTCAGTGGGGCACGATCCATGAGCTTCCAATTGAGTGTAGAGGGGATGAGTGCAAGGAGTTTCCGGACCCTACACGAGAGGGGTGAGAACACGACCATATGGGATTGTGTGGATGGTCAGGAAAGGTCGCACGCACCGTGGCTCCCAACCCACGAAGTCGGCTCTCATTTTGTCAGCACTACCTTCGGCTGTCCAAGATTCCACCGAACCGTCGTCCGGATGTGCCAGAACGAGATTAAACTCCTTTTTGGCGCGCTGAGCGAGTGGCATTAGGGAATGTGGTTGCTGACTGTGGATAGGGAAAGTGGTGTGTGGCAACACGTACAATGTTGTAAGTCATGATATGCCTTCCGGGGCCCATCCATCCGACCATCTCGGGGGTCTCGACAAGCGGACGAAGAAGTGGATCCTCGAGCAATAGTTCTGTCGGAATGATGGCTCTATATGCGGCGTCTCCAGTCGGGGTTGGTTTATCAGGACCGCCGACGACATATTCACGAGTGAGACTCTTGACGCCATCTGCACCAATGACAAGATCGGCACGAATGACCTCTCCGGATTCAAGAGTGAGAGTGGGTATGGAAGGGTCCAATGAGACTGCACGGGAGTTTGTGCGAATAGTGATGCGAGGATGAGGCTTTGCAAGATCGTAGATGAGGCGGTGAAAGTCTGCCCTCTGTGTTTACGTCACGATCAGGAGTGACGTCAAGCACGGAAAGACGAAGACTCAACGTGTATATGGTAGTAAGGTGCCCCATAGTTTTCCTCCATCACACCGGCCCACTTCGTCCAGGCTACTGTCTCTCCGGTAGACCCTGTAGGAGGTTTGAAACGGGGTTAGAGAGGAGATACAAGGGAGGAGAGACATACATCGTCTCATCGTGAATGCTCCAGGCTCGACGGCGAGTTGCCTGAGTTTGTCACCGAGACCCCATCGGATGAGGAGACGGGTGAGGTTTGGGCTGACCTGGATGCCTGCACCGATCTCGCCGATGGTGGAGGCGGCTTCGAGGATGGTGACAGTGTGACCGGCTTCCGCGAGACAGATGGCAGCGGCGAGGCCACCAAGGCCACAACCGACGACGACGATGTTGATGGGAAGGGATGCACGACGACCCTTGAACAGGGGTGTGTGATCAGGGACGGAGGACCAGTTGCCCATTGGAGTTTGAAAGTTGAAGAAGTGATGGAGGTAAGGAAGAGAAGGAAGAGACAAGTCACCTGCAGCGACGGAAGGAACTTGGCAGTGCCAATTTCTTATAGCAGACTTGAAGGTGTGAAACAAGTTGGAATGACGAACGAGCTCGAGTTAGTATTAGACTCGGGTGGAAATTCACCCGGACTAACACGAGCTGTCAGGGGGACAACGACTGGCAGAACACTTTACCCACCTCCCATCATTTATGTATAGTACCGAGCTTATTACTGAAATATTGACGACCGGCAAACCGAAAATGAGTACGATCAATATTGGTAGCGACATGTCCTTGGAATATGTCCATGTCATCGACGTCAAAGTTGTCACTGATATTCGTGGGAATCCATGTCTGACATTCTTCGCGTCCTCCACGACAATCACGACAACCTCCTCCGCCAGTACGACACCGCTGGCCCCGACCTTTCCGCCCTTCTCGATGCCGTGCAACACCAACTTGTAACCCAGCTCCGACTCGACCTCGCACTCCCGGACCATGATGTCGCTTGGCTCTCCGAATGGCTGTCTGACATCGGTAAGCCCCAATCCCCGGTCTTGACATCCATCACACGACCCACCGCCTCCAGCGTCCATTTTCCGGATCTTCAGGGTAACCCATCTCCACTTCTGACCTGCCTTGGCCTCACTGCCTTCAGCGTCACAAGT
The DNA here is from genome assembly GCA_038090475.1 of Wakefieldia striispora. Taxonomy (NCBI): domain Eukaryota; kingdom Fungi; phylum Basidiomycota; class Agaricomycetes; order Agaricales; family Hymenogastraceae; genus Wakefieldia; species Wakefieldia striispora. The sequence goes on along the minus strand of JBBPMU010000377.1, from coordinate 7,638 downwards.
TCATCCACCCTTCTACCTTGCAAGAGATCCGCACATTATCGATATGGCGCTTGCGCATTCTTCGTCCCGTTCTTCTTCGTCCCTCTTCACCCCTCTTCCATTGCCTTCCGCCACCAATCACCGATCCACTCGGTCGGCCCATAGTGTTTCTCAGGCTCGCATCTCTCCAAACCTTGACATGCTCCATCAAGGAGGCACTTCTACAAGAGGTGGAGCGTCTACGCCTCCATCTCAGACACCTTCGGGATCTTCACCCCCAGACCGGCTCTTTTCCGCTCCAATACCTTGTCCTAGTCGATCTCGACGGCATAACAATACAATACTCTGTAGGTCCATGCCCATCGTTGAATTCAATCACATTTTTGAGTTCCGAATATATAACATTGTATAAGAATCTCGATTTCGATCTTTTTTCGTGGATTTTAACCGACATTGTACCACGATACCCTGGAATGTTCGCAGCAGGTAAGTTCCTGATCTAGACCTCATATGTTTCTGAAATACAAATAAAATCGTCTCAGTATTCCTGCTGAATTATTCCTGGATACATTCGGGTGCTTGGTCCGTGGCAAGGTGTGTCTCACTCTCCGTTCTGATCGCCAAAGCTGATGCGCTTGTTCGAGGCACGTGCTTCCCTCGTCCGCCGTCGCGCGTGTATTTTTTCCCTCCAAGGCGCAGCTTCTTACCTATTGCTCGGCACCTTCCTTACCTGCAGGTCAGTCCGTTGTGCATTCCTCTCGCTCACGCGTGTCTTCCAGATCTGATCCTCCAGCCAGACTATGGAGGTACCTTGCCCTCACTTGGCCGAATCGATGATCCGCTTCGTTCAGCGTATCAAACTCACCTACCACCGCCGCCACAATCACCTGTTGGTCTTCTCGTCGCAACTTCACACTGGCAACCGCCCCGAGTCCTCGGAGAACACCACATCTCGCCTGCCACCACTCCCTCCGCTTTGGCCCCCAATCGTGTCTCATCCACGATCACGCTCCCACCTTTTTCCCCTCAGAACCCCTTCTTTGGCTACCCCGCCGTCGTATCTGCTACGAGTCCGCACACGATCCGACACGTACGTAGTGGACTACCGGAGTTGGCATACACCCTCGCGGTCTTGTGGTGGCGCCGTTGGGCTAAATGGGTACGGCTATGGGCGTGTGCAAGCGCGTGCGGAGTACTTTTGGTCCTCTTCCAGAGACTCCGTCGTGCGGGCGGCGTCCAGCTGTCCGTGGTGGAACGTCTACGGGCGCTGATGGATGTCAAACGTACGCGACGGCGGTGACGTGGCGGAGCCATATCTACGTCCATTGGGCGCCCCGGGGGTGTCGCTCACTCAACATGTCCCGTTGACTCGTCACCTTTGACCCCTCGAGATGCGGCGTCGGCTACTGGCATCACAGCACGTGTCTGGCGCTTTTCTTGCGTCACCGCGTCATTTGTCCGCGAACGGTCCTCCCCCTTTCTCCCCCCTCTCCCCTTTCCCCTGATATCACGACAGGCAGAACTTTTGGATCTGGCGTCTGCAGGATCATTTTTATTTTCCATCTCAAACACGCGTGACATGTTTCATGGTTTGTCAGTCTTCTACGCCCGGCATCTTCCATGCCTGGATGTTAACTTGTCCGTTTCCTCGTGTGGTGTTGATAATACGCGACGTCACTAGTACATGTACCGACGTGATGCAAACAGCACCTCGACGATCCTTGTTTTTCCCACCCAAGCGACGTGTTTCCGACCGACGTATCTTGTGCTGACTCGACTCCTTTTTTTTATCCCTCCTTGCTCTTGCGCGTGCTTGGTGGTGACGACCGCGGGTTTCGGGCTTGTGATGCCCGTGAGCGGAATGAGGAGAATCTCCTTGGTTTTCGCATTCGTTTGTACTTGCTTCTGTCATATTCCATCCCTTCTCCCCGTGTCTTGCCGTTGTTGCTTCTTTCTTCGAGAACGCGTTAAAGCGATCAGGGTGGTGATCACGTATGTGTATCCGAATCCTATGCTGCTATCTACACGGATGGCTGTGGATGCGGCGTATCCGCATCGTTTGGAAGTGCCGATAGTGACTTTGAATGGGTATCACGTGTGATTCGACTGACGTTCGCAACAGGCGCCATCGACGTGTCACCCACTGCGCACCCTCACGGTACCCCGTCCTGCCTGGGGGGGGGACTATTACCGGTCATCCAGGGCGTTCGCCCAGAATGCAACCATCGAGATCATCGTCGGGGTTCTCAACTAGGGGGATTTTTTTTTTCTCGTCCCACTTGTCCAAATGCATGCTTGCATGTGTCCGGGTCGGATCATGAGGTACCTCTTGAGGGATGGACACCAAGCTGTTCACTTCAAAAGTTTAACGTCGCATCGCCTGCATGGCGGTATCACCATCAGAAAGACACGCCCCGCGGGCCTCGGAGGCATAAAACACCATGTCGTGAACGGCGAGACGACTGAGTCATGGGCAAACGTGCGACACCGTCGGTGCCCGATTCTGATGCGTTTACTTATCTTTTCTGTCGGCGCAAGGTGTCGACACGTGTGGGTAAAGCTTACTTCCGAGTTGGCAGTGACAGCCCCTGTAAGAGATCGTGCCGACAAGGTTGCGCTTCAAGTGTCTATGTCAATGATGATCGATGATCAGACAAGACACGCAGAGAAGCAAAGGCGGTGATGCAGATAACGCAGTATCGCCACCGGGTCGGTCTTTCACGTCCCCAATCTAATCCAAGCGTAGTCTATGTAACGGCGACCAAGGTTCTCGGAATCTCCAATGATATCGCCCCAAACGACCCAGCAGCAAGACGTACGATACCCACGTTCCACATCACCTGTCATCGTGTTGAGCGCGCCCATGTCGACGAGTGGAAGAGGGTACGCTGGCACCCGGATATGAGGGCATACGCGATGTGAAAATGGAAATCCGGGAACGAATGAGACAGTGGGAGCGATAAGTCGCGACGTGATAGCGTCCGGATATAAAGTGTCCGAGACGCGCCTCGCCGACGATAACGAAGATAACGAATAATGTGGGTCGTGACGGGCGCGAGGGTGTATGGGATGCGTGTGAATCGTAGATCCCACCCCGAAGGTTGGACTGCGTACGCTGAGCCGAGCAGCGCGTCTACAAGAAGTATTCTGGGAGCTGACGTACGTGTCAGCTTGTCCGTGGCATCGACGTGAGAGGGGATACATCCCCAAAAGGCCGAACAGAACATCGACTACCCACCTTGCCTGCCGCATTCTGCGTCGTATGCTGACTCGGTCCATCACGCTCGTTCTCTGGCGCGGCTTCAAACACATTAAAGTACATACTCCCGCCCGGCCCCACTTCAAGAATACTCGCGGAGTTGCCGCACCGATAACAATAGTTGGGTGCAGACCATACAGTGGAGAGGTGTTTATCGAAGAGGGACGAGTAGCCTTCCATGCAGAGTTGGTGTGCACGAAGAATATGCGACATGTTGTTGGTCTCGAGGAACTTGTGAACGACACCCGAACCAAAGGTGTATCCTGCACCTCTGAATACACAACGATACGAAAGGAAAGAACAGAATATTAGCAATCAGCAGGTGGAAGAAGCGAAACATAAGAAGGGGAAGGGAGGGGGAGTGGAGTGTGTGGGGCCTGGCCACCCACACCCCTTCCCCTTGTCGTGCGAGAGACCACCTGACCTAGGTGATATAGCAAAATCTTCCTTTTCTGCGTCTGGATCTGACCAAACGAGATCGGCCATGGGTCCTTCGTGAGGGATTTCTGCCGAAGAGAATCAAGCCATGAGGCAGAGTCAGAAGGGGGTACAACAAGGGCCTACCTCGAAACCGATCGACGACCTTGATCTGATCGACTGAATGGATAGAAGGTGAGAGTCCTGCCGAAGAGCATCGTCAGTTGCTCCTCGCGTCAAAGAAGACCTGAGGGCACACCACATACCACCGTGGACACAGAATATTCGGTCGTCGATCACGACGGAGAGGGTCAAGAAGTCAAACATATCCGTGAAGTACGTCCACACATGTGACGAGCCATATTTACGGACACATTCGGTGTAGAAACCATAGGTCTGGAGCAAGAAAGGCCGGTTAGAGCAGGCGATGCAATTGGGAAATCTGAAAGACGTGCTTGTGTGACCGCCCTTGATTCGTGGTTACCGCGGATGAGCTGAACACGATCAGGGTATCTTAGTTTAAGACACGTCAAGAGAGAGATTGTTTCGACGCTAAAGAGACCGCGATCGACATAGTCACCTAGAGAGGAGAGATGGGAAAGCGTGAGTCATCGGATGACGAATTGGTATGGGACTGACCAAGGAAAAGATAGTTGGTATGCGGTGCGTAACCACCTATACGGAATATCTCGATGAGATCATAGAACTGACTTGGTGGATGATTGAGTGGTTTCGACGGGGACATGACGGCGGAGAAGGGCTCACCCATGGATATCGCCGACGACAGTGACGGGCGCGGAGACGTGGACGACATTGGACTCTCTCATGAGAACCTCTTTCGTTTTCTCACATATTTCGCGGAGAAGGGCTTCATGTAGGAGCTGCTTTCGGAGGAGCTGTTCAATACACGCGTCGAGGTCGAATGGAGCCATTTCTTTGAGATAGTATTAGTAATGGACACTTCGAGTCAAGGGGGATGTGACTTACCAACCGCTATTTGTTCGTGTTTGTTACAACCAATAAAAAATAAAATAAAAAACGAATTAAAAATATATCCTTCCGTGACTCCGTGCGTAATCGTCCTTTGGTCTATAAGCATCTCGGTAAGTCACTTGAACGTAGCACAGGGCAACCTGGGGCAAGGTTAGGTTTGCGTTCAGGACGCGCGTAGCACGGAAATTTTTATTTGCCTGGCATCATACTCGGTGTGCCTTGGCATCGTCCTCGAGGCAGTCGCGTTGCATGCGGTCTTTGTTTGTCACACTCATTCACCACTTGGCCGAAGAAGTGTCGAGTTGGCTGAGAAGCCATTCTCGTTTGGGATACCCACTCGTACTTCCCATGCCGCATCACCATGTGTGTGCTGTGTCCGTGCGCGTGTCGACGCGAGTGTCGCCAACAGTCGTGGCAGGTCTTCTTGGGAGTTACCGGTTGTCGGATTTCGGAGTCGAATCAGGACCACTCCCCGCGTACCCAACTGTTGATGCAGCCCTTGTCGTTCGCTCCCGAGATCGCGTTCATAGTGATTCCCACTTTTCTCCTTCCTATCCCCGTCGGTCTTTCTATAAATATATATATACATATATATACATGTCTGCGTATTACGCGCGGCGAAATATTCGGTCGGCCGACGAGATTGTGGATGTGTGCTCCTTTACGAACGGCGTCGATGCATGAACGTTCCGCACTTTTTTTCATCCGCGACAACAGGCTAGCGATCGCGCTATGGTCGCGGGAACTCGAGAATGATCATACCCGGCGACACTGACGCGGACGCCGTGGGCTGGTTCACTTACCCGCTGCGAACATTCGGACGGCGTTGTTCACGTTTTTGGTCCATAGGTCAACGCGACGAATGGCGCAAATCGAGTGTCTCCACGGAGTAACATCGTCGGAAGAAAAGAAAACCACAAACGTAGCAAGACGTCTGCTAAAACAGGGTGGTGTCAATGAATGGCTGCGGGAGGCTAATCTGGCCTGATGGGCTGTCCATGTCAATGATGTACGCCATCGATCTCGAGTTTGTTGGTCCATCACCTGCCACGAAAGCTGAGCAACGCATCGCTGGATAGCTGCCACCGATGGATGCGATGAGACCGGGCTGAGTCAGGCCGCGCAGTAATGAAGCTTGCCTAGCTGGCAGCTCTCGGCAATCCCCTCGGGACTGTGTTACGACGGAGTACGGTGCTCGAAAATGTCAGCGGGGGATGGTGCGGCTTTCTCATTGACACACGAGTTCGGTTGAGGATGAAGGCCATTCGCCGAATGGCCGGGTAAGAGCCACCAAGCGGAGGTAGCGTTTGGCGGGGAGTAAGTATCTGATAATAGTTTCTCTTCTCTTCTGTAGGCTGTGCGCAGGCGGAATCACATCTGCATATTAGATCTTTCCGCTTAACGTTAGATGAAAGGAGCGTGCTTCACGTTGGAGGCGATTTTGAAGGGTCCCCATATCAAGATGCCGTATGGGGTGCATCATACACAGATTTAGAGTACTTGATATATCGTGGTTACGATACCAGGGACGATCCCTTCTCGATCTCGAAAGTCAAGTTTCAGGTACTCTCCCACCAGGCCAAACTCAGACTACTCTAGCCAATTATGCGCGTCCACTGGATCTCACTGTTTTTTTTTTCCCTCTTTTCTCTGCCGGCATGGTTCAATGTGTGTGTGAGAGCGTGTTTGTTGCACGGCAGCTTATTCTGTCAAGAATTCAAAGTTCCGAGATCTGGTGCATCTTGTTCGTACGGAGAACTTGTCCAATTGTGGCCTTCTCAAGTTCTCCTCCGGCCAATCCCACTCCATTGACATCTCCAACGCCATCGTCGAACCGAAACCGAATCGTCCCTGGACATGCATCGCCCTTCTCCAGATCTCCTCGCTTCGTCCCGTGTCCGCTATCGCTCCCGTCCCGCCCGAATTCACGATGCGGCTACCGGAATGATATACGCGTGTATTCCATCCCGGCCCTACTATTCTTTCCAAAGGTAATAATTTAGTAACCCCCTCCTTTCATTAAGGTACGTTGCTAAGACATGCTATGGCAGGCGACGCCCGTCCTATTACAAGTTTCGTATATATAATCTTACTCCCTTTGAGCCTTACCCTCTGTGATTCACTCCTCTGCCCTCTCTTATACCGTGTCCTCTAATGCAGTACAACCACTACTCCTCTTCTTCTCCCCACGGCGCCGTCCCTCACCCCTCCCAATCTCCCGACGAGTATGCTGCCTCTCCCTATTCAGATCTGTCGCACCATCACTCGACCTTGGCATACGCCGCTGTCAACTCAGCCTCGCACATGCCCGCCGGACCTATCGGTGCGTCACACCCGTCATTTTCTTTCATTTCATTGATAGGTTCTGTCTTCCCAGCGCACCAGAGTGTTCCTGCCCAGTACCCCTACTCTGCTTATTCGCCTGATGACCACCGCTCCTACTACACGACCTCCTCACAGGGCCATGCTGTCGAGCACTATCCCACTTCCAGTTCCCCACCCACCTCGTACGCGACGCCCAACCCCTCGGGTCACCTAACCCAACCATCTCGACACCAACCCCACCTGTCCCAGTCACGGCAGCAGTTCGTCCCTACCCCATCTCAGGCGTACCAAGTTTATTCTTCTGCTGGATCCACCTCACCGCCACGATCCCGCTCGACCGTCGAACCCTATTATCACATGTCTCCCAATCCACAGCACGTTGTGCACACCCCCGCGTCGACGACGCATGCTGCGAACGGCGCAGGCGGCAGAAGCAATGCCGGCTCCGGCTCTTCCCACTCCTCCCATCACCCACACGCCACCAACACTCATACTGGCACGCTCGTAGTTGCCACTGGCGAACGCTACCCATGTAATCTCTGTGATCGGTCTTTTACGCGCTTGCATGACCGACGACGACACTACGAAACCGTACACGCTGCCTCCCCGGTGTTGCACAAATGCCGGTTCTGTCGAAAAGACTTTAGCCGTGCGGACTCACTCAA
>JBBPMU010000376.1:0-26067 GCA_038090475.1 Wakefieldia striispora | reverse complement strand
GAAGAAGAAGCAGCACCATCATGCTGGCAAGCACTCCAAAGATGGGGAGAAGAAGCAACAGGAACAGAAGGCAACACACACTGCCTCTGAACCTTCTGCCTTGTTTGCCTTCATGGCAAACTTCCCACATGCACCCACCATTGTTGACACACCTGCCACTATTGACCCCTGTTGTCTTGCCTATATGCCAGCAACAACCTCCTACAGTCCTCCTGCATTCCCCCATGAACAGAATGCAATATCCCTCCTCAACCACATCATCCATCTGATCACCCCACAGTCCATCCACAATGTGGATGGCATCACCAACCAGCACCTTGACTGGAGTGACAGTCAGCCCAGCTCCTCTAGGAGCATCTGGGAAAGGCTTCAGCAGGACAGTGACATCCACATGGCCACCATTGCTGAGGTTGAAGATGAAGACTGCATCTCCCTTGGATCTGACATCAATGAGTGGATCAGATGGTACTATGACTGTGATGGTCCCACTTCCAAGTATGTTCCTTGCCCTACTGTCTCCACAGGTACTGATGGCACATTTATGCCCTCTTTACAGCAAAATCATTCATTAGTTTTGTTGATACCTGATGTAGTAGATAGTAGATTGGACAATGCTACTACATCCCCATCTGAATTTGCCTTGTGTGAGAATTGCTCCCAGCATGAAGGAAAAGGAAAGCAAGTCCAGCATGATGAGCATCACCACCTCTGGTTACTTGATTCTGGTGCATCTTCACATTATACCAACTAGATTGAGGATTTTATGGAATACAAAGCATACAATAAACCTAAATACATGCAAATAGTCAATGGTCACACCCCAATAAAAGGCATCAGTACTGTCATCATAGAGTTCAATGGCAGACCAGTGTGACTCTTGCCCATCATATACATGCCAGGATGTGGCATTAGCCTCATTTATATGGGTACCCTCATAAAGGATCCCTCTTTGACTCTAAAGACACTACAGCACTACATTGATTTCTATGACCAGAAGCAAAAATGCATTATTCTCTCCTTTCATTTGCATGGCAATGACACCATGTTCTGGATATATGCTCCTGCCCAGAAGCCAACTGCTAATTCAATGTTGAATGCACTGAATGTAGTCAACTATGAGCTTGTCCACAGATATTTGGGGCACCCAAGCCAGGACATCTTAAAACATACCCCAAAACACATGAAAGACTTCCCTAACATTCAAATACTGAAGGAAGCACCCATCTGCCATGGATGTGAGCTTGGAAAACAACCCAACCAATCCTACCCTCAATCTGAGGTGCATGCTAACACCCCATTTGAGTTGATTCACTCAGACTGTTACAATTATCATATGTCCCCTCTATTTTTCCCTTGTTTTCCCATACAGTACTCTTCTTTAATTATTTGAGCCTTCTGCAAGCCTAACACTTCTGTTCGCATAATTAGCCCCTATCTCCCTTACAATTGTGACCAAGGTTCTAGATCTGGACACAGCCCAGACCCTCAAACCCTTAACCCAGTCTAGACCCAACTGTCACCCCATCCCTACACATGTTTCCCTTATGTCCACTCTATCCCCTGATATGACTCACCTTGACTCATTACCCTCTACCTGTTTCACCTTGACATGCCTCATTCCTACTACACCCTTCATCCTAAGGCTATGCTTATCTATGACTCAGTATGACTCACATCCCACCAATAGCATTACTACCTCTTATCTAGGCTATACACAGAGCAATTAATGCCAGAGGTTAGAATGTTACAGGTTATTCTATAGCATAGCATATCTCTAGATCTACTATACACTTGTACAAACAGTAGTATAGTATATAAGGGGTGCCCCCAACTCACAGAAGGACCCAGTCTTGTCCTTCTGGAGATTCCCCAAGCCTCTCTAGTCGCTTGATTCACCCCTATTGTCCTTCTGCTTGAATAGCCTTAACCTATAAAGGTTTGGTTGTTTCATGGACCTTAAAATGTTTGAAATTGAGTCATACCATAAGTACAAGTATATGATTGTGTTCTATGATGACTTTACATCACATTCATGGGTCCAATGCCTCAAAACCAAGGCATAGGCCTTCACAGCCATAAAACACTTTTATGCCTATGTCTTGAACCAGTTCAGGGCATGGATAAAATCCTGGTGCTCTGACACTGGTAGAGAATACACCTCTACCACCCTAACCGAGTTCTTGAAAAGACCAAGGCACTCATATACTCTAGTCAGCTCCCTATACTCACCAGTAGAATAGTAGAGCTGAATGTCATATTGGGACCTTGATGGACAAGGTGCAATCTATGTGACTACAGGCATGCCTTCCTAATTCATATTGGGAATTCACATTTATTCACACATGCCATGTGTACAATTATGTATACCCCATTGGCCTGATTATGCTGGAAAACCCTCTACAAGCTAACAAATGGGGATAAACCTTCTCTGGCGCACTTACATGTCTTTGGCTGCAGTGCATATGTGCACTTGCCTTATGAGGTGTGAACTGGGAAACTTCAATCCAAATTGCAGTTAATGATATACCTTGGTATGTCTGCTGGATCTGATTCAAACTGGATCTTCATGTGACCAAATAATGCTGTATTCACCTTGTCACATGCCATCTTTGATAAGCATCTATTCCCTAGGTGTCTGACAGCTTGGCCTCACAAGCCTATAAGCAGTGGCCTACACAATCCTCTGGTCCATAAGGATCATCATCCTGAGCCTGTCTCAGATTCAGAGTCTGACGATGGTGTGATCTTTGCCCCCACACCTGATAGTCTCCTATACCATCCACCTGAATATCAACCCTGCACACCCTCTCCTCCACCTACTCCACCACCTGTCACACCACCTCACGCACCTCAACCACCTCCTCAAATGCCACCACTGCTGTCTTACCACAGTGGATGTCAGTGCCACCCTCCTCTTAGACTGGACAACACATATGGCAAATGAAGGGACCCAGTTAAACAGGTCCAAGACATTGAGGACCAGGTGACTTGGAAGGAGTTAATCAGTAAATCCTCAAGGGATGAGCCACAGACTCCAGACATCCCTGATAGCATGTCCCACTCCCTGACTCTGTCGGAAGATGATGTAGAGTGCCTAACCCAGGAAGGGGGAGATGCATTGGTAAATTTCCTTTGCTTATGTGCTGTCACCACTGACAAAGCACACCTATGGTTGAATTATTAGGAATGGACATTCAGAGACATTCTTAAACTCCCTCCTGTTGAGCAAGCCAAATAGCACAAGGCATGTGAGGATGAACTAAACATCATGTTATAGATTTTGAAGATACCTGGGAACAAGACACAGACCTCATATGGAGACAACTCCTTAGAGAAGATGACTTGGACCTGGATACGTTTTTCTTTCCCACTCATCATTACAATTGCACTTGGTGTGATGTTTTTTCCATGGCATATAGAGACTTAACCTGGGATCATATTGATGCTGGTCAATATGATCCCATTGTTCACATCTTCTGACTTCACATGGGAACCTACTGTTTCTCATGTTTATGGATGCCCCCAAGATTCATCTCTCTTCACTTGGGAAGTCCCATTTATTCTCTTTCCTTTTATATCACATGGAACTCCACTGCTCCTTTTGGAACTCTGCTATTCCTTTTGGACATTCCTATGGAGTTCCACATTTCCTTTTACAATACATGTGATGTGGCATATATTGTTGATTCCTTTATACATGTCATCCCTGTATATAAAGGGTCATTCTATTGTAGTTAGCTCCCCAGCTAATTCTATGCATTTCTGCCTGCAAAGTCTTCACTTCTGAAGAAGGTCACTCAACTTACCTCCTGTGCTAAGCCCTTCCAGTCTCTCTCTCTCTCTATTGATGGGACTTCTTCCTAGTGGGTGATAGTCAATACTCTGCTCCAGAAATCACTGAGTCCTTGAGTATGAAGGGTTACTGAGTGAAGTCTTTGTTCTGCACACATGTAACAAAAGAATTAGCTTGTCTCTAGATCCCCACTATTACACATGGGATCCAACCCACTTCACACTATGTATTGATCTCCTCAGGAAGAGGAATCATCTGATGATGAATGACTCCCTGCTACTTCCCCTTACGCCAACCCTTATCAATCTGCATGACCCTCTGGAACTTCCACTCCTCATTCTCCTACTCAGCCCTGATGATGAGTAGCCAGATCCTCTCAAGTACCCTCTCCTGATACTAGACGAGGACCACTCTTGAACATTACCCCTGCCTTCACCTTTATCCTATCTCCACTTGGAGTATCACTGGCTCTTTCCCCACTCCAGTTCCAATCCCCTCTGCCCTCCTCCCAGCACACTTCCTGTTCCATATCCCCTACCCCCAGCAACACTAGCAGCATATCGACTACCCAGGACAAACTCAAGATGGCTTGCCCAGAACCCTTCTCCAGCATGAGTGAAGACGCCTCCTGATGGTTGTTAGTGATGAAAGCATACTCCACTATCAACATGGCCAAGTATAATGACAAGAAGATCACCATCACACTCCTCAACCAAATGAACGTTGGATGCAGTGCTACCTTCTCAGAAGCCTGGCTCAACAAAGTTCTCAACACTCCAGTCACCTCTTAGATGGATACCTTACTGAACTTAAAAAGGACTTCTACACTGTCTTTATACCCTCCAGCCTCAAGGACACTGTGTGGATGACCTTACACAACATTCATATAGAAGGAAAACCATTCTATGGCAACTTCAATGCATTCCAAAGCACTTTTCAACTTGAAGCCTCTTGGAGTGACATCATAGACCAATTGGTCCTCAAGGATCTTCTTAAGAGAGTGGTCTCTCATCAACTTGCCACCATGATGACAGCCATAGAGAAGGAGCCCAATATGGCCAATGACTGGCTCAACAAGGCCTCTCATTTTTATCATGTGATTGTCCACACTGAACAACTTAGGAAAGGAGGAACTTCCTATATTGGATCTACCCTGTCTGCTCCATGTGCCTGCAACCTCATGGCCATGGATGTGGACTATGTTTCTTCATCCCTGGTAGAACAATCCGACCACATCAAGAATAGGAAGTGCTTCATATGCCACAAGCAAGAATGCTATGTGGGTAACCACCACAATGGACAGAATCACTGAAAGCCATCACAGATGCAGCAAATTAGGACAGCCAAAGAAACCACCCTTGACCCCTCACTGCCTATGCAAAAGGCAAATGGCTCAAGACCCATCAAGCAATCCAACTACTAGAGTTGTTCTTGGACACTCCACAAGACACTCCTGAACAAGAAGCCAAAGAAGATGAGGATTTTCAACACTAAGGAGTAGAGTGATGTCTACTTCCTCAAGGACCATTACTCTTATACAAATAGCTCCCATTTTTGTATCCTCCCCTGCTGATAGAGCCATACACATCCCCATATCACTTTATGCAGGGAGGACAGGAGAAATTGTCACAACAACCACTCTCATTGGCTCTGGCACCAGATCTTTCATTAACCAGGATTTTGTGGTCCACAACTGAATCCCTCTCATCTGACTAGAAGGTCTCCTGTCACAATGACCCATTATGAGAAGTACAGGCCTACCTGATCAACTTCATCAACAAGAATCCTGACTGAGTGTCTAAGGCCAATTATGACTCAAAGCAGCAAGCCATCAAGTCTAGGATACAATGAAAACTCAAGGAGGCTGGAATGTTTCCTCAGGTTATATGGAAAGTAACCCTCTCTATGACCATCACTGCCCAAGCAAAGAAACCAGAAATATCTCTCCTAGAAAAGTTCACCAAATTCAAGAAGGTATTCAACGAACTGAAGGATGGTTTCATGCCTCCCTCTCATGACTTTGACCATGCCATCGACCTCAAAGACTCATTCACCCCTTGAAAGGCCAAACTCTACTCTTTGAACCCAGAAGAAATGAAGGCCTGCCAGGACTTTATAAATGAACACCTTGAAAAAGGCACCATATGCCCATCCAAATTCCTTCAAGCAGCCCCTTTCTTTTTTGTTGCTAAGAAAGACAGAAAACTCCGACCTTGTCAGGATTATCAGTACCTTAATGAACATATGGTCAAAAATGCCTACCCTGCTCCCCCTAATCCCTGATCTTATGGATAAACTTCATGGTTTGAACATCTTCACCAAGATGGATGTCCAATGGAGCTTCAACAACATCTGCATCAAAGATGGTGACCAATGGAAAGCAGCATTCATTAATCTGTTTGGTCTCTACTAACTGCTCATCATGTTCTTTGGAATGTGCAATGGACCCCCTACCTTTCAGGCATTTATGGACCACTACTTTGGTGACATGATGGCCGAAGGATGGCTTATCATCTACATGGATGACCTCATGATTCACACCAAGAATGACCAACAACTCCATGATGAGTGTACCCTACAACTCTTGGAACGAATGGCTGAGCTCAAGCTTCACTTGAAATTGGAAAAATGCTCTTTCTTGTAGAAATCAATTGACTTCCTTGGCATGATCATTGCTGAAGGAGAAATTCAAATGGACCCCACCAAACTCTCTGCTATCAAATCCTGGGTTCCCCTGACTTCTATTAAAGGCATCCATTCCTTCCTTGGATTTTGTAATTTCTACAGGAAGTTTATTGCCAATTTCTCGACCATTGCTGCCCCCCTTATCAAACTCACCAAGAAATCATCCATCTGGAAATGGAAAGAAGACCAACAGAAGACTTTCGACACACTCAAACAAGCTTTCCTCATCCTCCCTGTCCTCAGCATGCTAGACCCCCAGAAACTCTTTACAGTTATGACCAACACCTCACCCACTGGAGTGGGTGCTGTTCTTATGCAGAAAGATTCAAATGGTGACCTCCACCCATGCTCATACTATTCTACCACCATTTCCCTGACAGAGCAGAATTATGACATCTATGACTGCAAACTTCTCACAGTTATCAAGGCACTTGAAGAATGGGCCAATATCTTAGTGGCACCCCTCACCCAGTTATGGTGATTACTGACCACAAGAACCTGGCTTACTTCAAGGAACCCCATAAGCTATTAAACAGCTGGAGTCGCACAGCTGGAGTCCACTGTCAGAAACTGAAGAAAGCGAAGACAGTGAACTCTGAACATGATGAAGTTGAACCAAACAACACAAAACATCTAAATATGGAAAATGGCTCCTTAGAGCACACACTGCACAATCATGAGCTCTAACATAAGCTCACATGTTGTCATGGCTACTGGATGCTTTTCCTCCAGGACTTTGACATATAGTATGACATCCAACCCAGCTCCTACATGGGCCTGGCTGACATGCTTTCTCAAAAAGACTTCATCAACACCTCAAAGGATAACCTGGACATAGTCCTTATCTCTGCCAATCATTTTATCAATGCCATCATCATTGATCTTGCAAACCACATCACTGAATCTTCCACCACCGATCCCTTGGTATCTAAAGCCCTTACAGCCATTCAAGAAGGCTCCTCTCTGTTCCCCTGTGCCACACCCACTGATTGGGAATTCCATGAAGGCTCTCTATTTTTCCAGGGATGCCTATACATCCTGGAATCCACTCACCACAATCTTGTGGCATCCATCCATGACTCCCCCACTGCCAGCCACCCTGGGTACTTCTGCCTTCTCCATCTCCTCCACTGGGACTATTGGTGGCCTGGAATGGCTACTTTTGCTCGAAAATTCATCTCTGGCTGTGCTACTTGCCAGGCTAATAAGGTCCTCACCCACCCCACTACCCCCCCTCTTTTGCCAATCTCCTCTGCCACCACCTGCCCCTTTCAACAAATCTCCATGGACCTTATCACCAATCTTCCACCTTCTGCCAGTCATGATTCAATTATGGTTGTGGTTGACCATGGACTTACTAAGGGGGTAATTTACATCCCTTGCTTGAAAACCATCTCTGCAGAAGGGGGGACATCTCTATTTTTCTCCAATGTCTTCCCATAATTCAGCCTTCATGACAAACTGATCTCAGATCAAGGTCCCCAATTCACCTCTGCCTTTGTCAAAGAATTGGCATGGCTCCTGGAATACGACCTTGCCCTCTCCACCACATATCATCTGCAAACCAACAGAGAAACTGAACAGGTTAACCAAGAACTTGAAACATATCTCCACATCTTCTGTGATGGAAAACCTACCACCTGGGCCTCCTTACTCCCTATGGCCAAATTTGCTCACAACTCCAATGCCCACTTTGTCATCAACCAATCACCATTCTCCCTCATGTACAGATATGAACCTTGCAGCTACCCCCCCTCTTTCCAAAACTACCTTTGTACCAGCCACTGAAAAGCGACTTTCCCACCTCAAAGACACTCGAAAAGAGGCTTTGGCTATGCATCAGAAGGCCCAAACTGACATGAAATCCCACATTACCACCAAGTTCTCCCCTTAGAAAGTTGGACAGAAAGTTTGGCTTGAAAACAAGAACCTCAGACTGGGATACCCCTCTAAAAAGCTTGCTCCACAATGGGAAGGACCATTTGAAATCACACAAGTCCTTTCCCCCCTCTCCTATCAACTCAAACTTCCCCCCACTTGGAAGATCCATGATGTTTTCCATGCCTCTCTTCTTTCCCCTTATCAGGAAACCAATGAACATGGCCTTAACTTCCCATGGCCACCATCAGACCTCCTTAGAAATGAAGAAGAATACAAAGTTGAAACCATAGTGGGACATCAGGATTCCACATGGGGACCACAGTTCCTTGTCAAATGGAAAGGCTATCCATCCTCTGATAATACATGGGAACTCCCATCCAATTTTGTCCATGCCAAGACTCTCCTCAATATATATAACACCTTCCATCCCAACATCTTCCCCCTATCATCTCTCTCCCCTATATGATTGAAGTCACCCTCTCTCTCATCATATTCCTTGTCTTTTCTTCCCTCACCCTCTTTGTCCTTTATTCTATCTTTGAACTTGCCAAGAAAATCTGATACTCCTGCAACTCTCTCTTCATGGTCACCCACATTACCCCTCACTCCTTCTCTGTTAGCATCATTTCCCCCCACAACATCACCACCCCTGTCCTCTGTTACTCCACTGATGCCACCTACTCTGGCTGGACAGCTGAGGTGGACAGTTGGAACAATTCTTGAGTCTTTCCATCCTAGATCTCATTCTTCTTTTTCTTCATCCTCTTCTACATATATGCCAGTTACCCCTCTACCTTCCCCAGACACATACTTGGAAGTTCCCCTTGATGCACTCCTCTCTACATTAGACCCAATCCCAGTCTTTGTGTCCAGACTCCCCCATCTCCATTGTCAAATCTTCTATGCCTCCATCCTCTCATTGTTACAATCATCATATGTCCCCTCTATTTTTATCTCATTTTCTCATATTTTTCCTTAATTATTTGAGCCCTCTACAAGCCTAACACTTCTGTTCACATAATTAGCCCTGATCTCCCTTACAATTGTGACCAAGGTTCTAGATCTGGACACAGCCCAGACCCTCAAACCCTTAACCCAGTCTAGACCCAACTGTCACCCCATCCCTACATATGTTCCCCCTATGTCCACTTTATCTCCTAATATGACTCACTTTGACTCATCACCACCTTGTTTCACTTTGATATGTCTCATGCCTTCCACACCCTTTACCCTAAGGCTATGCTTATCTATGACTCAGTATGACTCACACCCCACTGATAGCATTACTACCTCTTATCTAGGCTATACACAGAGCAATTAATGCCATAGGTTAGAACATTATAGAACATTCCATAGCATAACATATCTCTAGATCTACCATACACTTGTACAAACAGTAGAATAGTATATAAGGGACACCCCCAGCTCACAGAAGGACCCAGTCTTGTCCTTCTGGAGATTCCCCAAGCCTCTCTAGTCACTTGATTCACCCCTATTGTCCTTCTGCTTGAATAGCCTTAATCTGTAAAGGTTTGGTTGTTTCACTCATCTCCCCCTCTCTTGCTCACAATCTTGCATCTCCCCCTCTCTCACTCACAATCTTGTGTCTTCCCCTATTCTCAGACTCAGCAATCATCCCCACTCTCATCCAGGTGTTCAGGACCTCTCTACTCATCTTGAAGATCCAACATTGGTCACCAATCCAACTCAGAGAATCTTGGGTGGCTGCCCTCTCCTCCACCATTCAGAGCACCAGAGCAACCATACTCAATGGCCTCCACATCACTGGGTTTGGAATTCTCATCCCAACTCTCCCTTCCAACAACATCCAACCATTACTCTGGACTCTTGAGCAATGGGAATATCTATTCTCTGACAAGCTCCCTCAGATCCACCCTCTGAGATGACACACTTGTCTCTTCCCTGATGAGCTCTCTCAGATCCACCCTCTGGGATGACACACTCATCTCTACTCCATTGCCTGACCTCTATTACCCACCCCCATCCCTACCTACCCTATCCAATCTGATGAGTTGGACTCTGCTCCCCTATCCTCTCCTGATGCTGCCCCTCCCCCATATCATCCCAACTGCAAACCTGTTCCCAGATGATCCCCATCTCCCACAGATGTGTCCAATATGGGACCTGTTGGATCTGGATCACATCTTTGCTCACCTGCTGAGATCCCCCTTCATGAGGTCAGAGAATTTCTCACTACCCTCACAGAGCTCACTGAACCACACAAACCATCCCCTATTGTAGTCCCCATCCCCCCTCCCATGTGCCAATGAGTTCCTTGCCACCATTCTTGCTATCATTGTGGCTCCCTCAGGCACCTCCAATCCTGATGCCCTTACTACCAATGCTCCACCTGCTATGCAAGAGCCCCCAGACATCTCTCCCAAAACTATCCTGTCTGTGACAGCAGAAATCCCAACAGGCCCAGATGACCTGCTGATGATGATGCTGAGTCAGATGACAACTTCCTCTAATGAGATAATGATTCAGTGAATCATTCTTCTGACACAGGAGCTACTTGTAATGTTATGGATTTCAAAGATACCTTGGAATGAGACACAGACCTCATATGGAGACAACTCCTTGGAGAAGACAACTTGGACCTGGATATGTTTTCTTTCCCACTCATCATTACAATCACACTTGGTTTGACATTTCTTCCATGACATATAGAGACTTAACCTGGGAGATTATTGACACTGGTCAATATGATCCCATTATTCCCAACTTCTGACTTTGCACAGGAACCTGCTGTTTCCCATGTTTATAGATGCCCCCAAGATTCATCTCTCTTCACTCAGGAAGTCCCATTTATTCTCTTTCCTTTTATATCACACAGAACTCTGCTGCTCCTTTTGGACACAGAACCCCATTTCCTTTTATACTCACAGAACTCTGCTATTCCTTTTGGACATTCCTATGGAGTTCCATATTTCCTTTTATGATACATGTGATGCAATGTGTATTGTTGATTCCTTTATATGTGTTGTCCCTTTATGGTAACCCCTACAGTATATAAAGGGTCATTCTGTCATAGTTAGCTCTCCAGCTAATTCTATGCATTTCTGCCTGCAAAGTCTTCACTCCTGAAGAAGGTTGCTTGACTTACCTCCTGCACTAAGCCCTTCCAGTCTCTCTCTCTCTCTATTGATGGGACTTCTCCCTAGTGGGAAATAGTCGATACTCTGCTCCAGGAATCACTGAGTCCTCAAGTACAAAGGGTTACTGAGTGAAGTCTTTGTTCCACACATGTGTAACACATCATGAAGAAACGAGGTGTCTGGGAGCTTGTCAACTGTCCACCATCACATAAAATCATTAAAAATCAATGGGTATTCAATGAAAAGACAGACAGACAAAAGAAAGCTTGCCTTATAGCAAAAGGCTTCTCTCAAGTCAAGGGACTAGACTTTTATGAAATCTTCAGCCCAGTTGTTTGCTTTGAAATGGTGCAATGTATGCTCACCCTCTCAGCAATCAATGGCTGGTACCTCTCTGGACTCAACATCCAATCAGCCTTCCTTTACAGAAAACTGGATGAGGAGCATTATATGGAGTTTCCTGAGGGATTTGCCTCCCCCTCACACAAGGGCAAAGTACTCTGCTTACTCCATGCAATATATGGCCTTAAGCAAGCCAGTTTGGCATAGTGGAAGTCCTTAGATGCTTTAGGCTTTAAATGGCTCAAATCTGATGCTGGCCTATTCATCTATCACAAGGGCACAGATCTAGTCCTAGCAATCATCTACATAGATGACTCCATCTTCTACAGACCTAATAAGAAGCTTGTAGATGAGCTCAAAGCAGCATTTATGAAGAAGTAGGAATGTTGTGACCTTGGAGAGCCCTCCAAATTTCTCCACATGAGGATACATTGAGAGCATGACATCATTAAGGTTGATCAAATCCCTTATCTCAACAAAGTGCTTGAGCACTTCAGCATGCAAAATGCCAAGCCAGCTTGCACACCTCTCCCTCAGAGATACTACCCCAAGAAGAATGAGTCTGCTGTAAATCCAGCTTTATGAACCCACTTCCAAATGGTGATTGGCTCATTACTATACATCATGATAGGCACCTGCCCAGACATCACCTATACAGTTACACAAATGGCTCAACAGTCTGCCAATCCCTCACAAGAACACCTTGACAAGGCACTATACATATGCTGGTACCTTTTAGGTACCCAAGATTACTTGCTTGTCTACAACAGAGCTGGTGAGAAAGGCTTGATTGCCTGCACTGACTCTGACTGGGGTCAAGATAAACTTACCAGTCACTCTCAGACAGGATTCTTTATGAAACTGGCTGATGACATCTTCCTCTGGAATTCACACCTTCAGAAGACAACAGCTCTGTCCTCTACTGAGGCAGAAAATATGGCCCTGAGCAACTGCTCATGTCAAGCTGTCTGGATTCACAATATGATGGACAAACTTGGATACCATCTAAAACCAATCCTGATCTGTGGCAACAATCAAGGTTTGCTATTCATAGCCAAGAACCCAATCACAGAGAAGTGATCCAAGCACATACACATCCAATACAACTTCATACAAGATGCTGTTATGCTATATAAGCAGGTAGAGCTGCTCTTTATCCCAGGGGATGACAACCCAGTGGATATGTTCACCAAGAACCTCAGACATGTCAAGTTTGAGAAGTTCCACTCCCAGCTTGGACTTGTCTTTCCCACCACTGCATAGCCTGTGTGTATTTACACCTCCTCTGTGGGCTAGCATGGAGGTTTTTCTCTTAGAATGCCTACTATGTCCCCATACACAAGGCAAGGGGGAGTGTTGAAGTTGTAGTGTACCATAGTGTAGTATTACATAACTATACAGTCACATAACTTCCTGTATATTAGACTCACTCACTAGTGCAGCTGAGATCTAATAGGAGTTTTAATCCTTCTTGAACTCAAACCAAAACCTTGCCTCATAGCAAACCCCCATCTGGTGAGTAGTACTAGAACATTCCTAGTGACCTCAGAAGGTCAACTCCCCTCCAGGTTGTCCCTTCAACAACTCCAACCCTTACCAGTCTCTCAGACCCTCCAGAACTTCCACCCCACATTCTCCTACTTAGGGCAGATGACAAGTAGTCAGATCCTCTCAAACCCCATCCTCAGATCTCAGATGAGGACCCCTCTTGAATGTTACCCCAACCTACACCCCTATTCCCTCACCTCTCAGAACTACCCCAGTTCTTTCCCCACTTCCTCAGTTCCAATCAACTCTCCCCTCTTCCCAGCACACTCAAACCCTGTTAGAGTCTGTGCTGACTTGGAGGTTGTAACTCTAGAACTCCAGAGGTAGTGTTGAACAGGACTTGGCTTCAGCTTATGTGCTGTGCCCTTGCCAACAGTCAATCCCTGAATTTCAGAGAAGTGGAGATCAGAGGTTTGGAGATGACTGATGCTAGATCAAGTTGAGGAGGAAAGAGGACAAAGGGTTAGACTGTCAAGGTCTCAGAGGAACAGAGGTCAGAGTTGAGTCAAAAGGAAACGATAATATTCAGACTAAGGTTTACATGAGGTATCTACAAAATATATATAGTCAGAGCAGAAGCAGATGAGTAATTAGAATAGCAGATGAGTAAGATGGAAGTCAGAAAAAACAAGAGACCAGAAGATTAATAAGTGCATGAATGACTAAATGGATGAGTAAGACAGATAATTGGAAAGAGGAGAGCCAAGGGCTGTATCAGATATACAAAGAAGCTGGAGCTGTGTTCGTATGTGATGCATAGGTACAGATTGTATACTAACCGAAGAGAAGAACAGAACTATGTAACTTAAGTCATAGGAGATGGAATAGGGGATCAGAGTTGGATCTGAGTGTACAAACAGATGTCTAAGAGCTCGGAGTTGCGTCCGAGAGGTCAGAGGTGGATCAGAATTGATTGGAATGCACAGGATATGACAAACCCCTTCCCCTACACCAAGCCACACCAGCAGCATGTCTAGTGGATCAGATAAAATCAATGCAGCTTGCCTGGAACCCTTCTCCAACAAGAGTGAAGATGTGTCCAGATGGTTATTAGCAATGATGGCCTACTTCATGATCAACTCCACAAAGTACAACAATCAGAAGATCACAATTACCCTCCTCAACAGAATGAACATTGGGAGAGGAGCCACCTTCTCTGAAGCATGGCTCAACAAGGTCCTCAACTCCCCTGTCACCTCCTGGAAGGACACCCTAGTCAACCTCAAGAAGGATTTCCACACTGTCTTTATACCCCCCAGTCTCTAAGACACTGGAAGAATGACTCTCTGCAATGTTCACATATGTATGCTGGGGGTTCAACAATATTCGCATCAAGGACAGGGATCAATGGAAAGCCACCTTCATCACCCCCTTTGAACTCTATGAATCCCTCATCATGTTTTTCAGCATGTACAATGGCCCACCAACCTTCCAAGCATTCATGGATCACTACTTCAGCAACATGATAGCAGAAGGATGGCTCATTATCTACATGGATGACCTCTTGATTCACATCAAGGATGATCATGGCCTTCATGATGAGTGCACCCTCCACATCCTTGAATGTATGGTGGAACTCCAACTCCACTTAAAACTAGACAAGTGTTCCATTTCACAGAAAAGCATTGATTTCCTCAGCATATCATCACCAAAGGGCAAATCCAAATGGATCCCACCAAGCTGTTGGCCATCAAAACTTGGACCCCCCCAACTTCCTTGAAGGGAGTACACTCCTTCCTCAGGTTCTGCAATTTTCTGTCTGAGAATAGAAAGAGGATCAGCAGAAAGTCTTCAACACCCTGAAAGCCACTTTTGTCTCACTAGTCCTGTGGATGCCTGACCCTCAACACCCATTCACAGTCATGACTGACATCTCCCTTATGGGTGTCAGCACTGTCCTCATGTAAAAGGACTCCAATGGCAACCTTTTCCTCTGCAGAGCAAAACTATGACATCTATGATTGCAAACTACTTGCAGTTATCAAAGCCCTTGAAGAATGGCAACAATACCTTAGTGGAACCCCACACCCCATTGTCATTATCACTGACCACAAGAACCTCATCTATTTCAAAGAACCATGAAAGCTCACCTGCCAACATGCTTGCTGAATGCTATTCTTATAGGACTTTGACCTCCAATATGACATCAAACTGGGAACATACATGGGCCCTGCTGACACCCTTTCTTGAAAGGACTTTGTCAACACTAGTGAAGGTAATCAGGATGTCACCCTTATTGTCCCAGAACATTTTATTAACCTCATTGACACCAACCTTGCTAATCATATTGCTAACTCTTCCTCCACTGATCCCCTAGTCACTGAGGTGCTGATGAATATCCAGAAAGGAACCTCTCTATTCTCTCATGCCTCTTCAACTGACTGGAAATTCCATGAAGGATCTTTATTTTTCCAGGGCCACCTCTATATTCCCAAGTCTGCCTGCTGTGACCTCATCAATTCCATCCATTCCTCCCCCATTGTGGGACACCCTGGATATTTCTGACTCTTACATCTGCTCTGTCGTGATTATTGGTGGCCCAGTATGACTACCAATGTCTGCAAATTCATCTCTGGTTGCACCACCTGCCAAGTGAACAAAGTCCAAACCCATCTGACTACAAATCTCTGTTGATCTCATCACCAACCTTCCCCTGTCACAGGGACATGATTTGGTCATGGTTGTGGTTGACCATGGGCTTACTAAGGGGGTAATTTATATCCCTTGCTTGAAAACCATTTCCACTGAGGGTGTCACCACCCCATTTTTCTCTCATGTCTTCCCCAATTTTGGCCTTCATGACAAACTCATATTGGACAGAGGTCCCCAATTTGCCTCAGCATTTGCCAAAGAACTCACATGACTCCTGGAATATGACCTTGCCCTTTCTACCACTTATCACCCACAAACCAATGGTGAAACTGAATGGGTCAATCAGGAACTTGAAACATATCTTCAGATCTTCTGCAAAGGAAAACCAACTGTTTGGGCCTCCCTCCTCCCTATGGCTGAATTCATTCACAACTCCAATGTCCACTCCATTACTGCCATTTTCCCTCATGTATAGATATGAACCCAGAAGTTACTGAGAGTGCACAGGTGATCGAGCACACAGAGATGTGGCGAAAAGTGGAGCCTGAAAGGTAACTACAGACATGCATGTACTACATCAACATGATTATGTAAGCTAAGTACTAACTACATCAAGAGGGATCTCCAACACACCCCAACACTCAAGACATGGTAAATGGCTATAGTAAGTGTTACATGGGTGTGGAACAAAGACTTCACTTGTGATCCTTTCATACTCATAGTTAGTGTTGCCTCAGCTTGAAGCTGGCATTTTTTATCTCACCCATTTTATTGTCAATTGCTATTGTATCAAGGTCAATGTGTAGCCTTTAGTGTTACGATTTCATTGTTCTATCTCGAACTTTTTACTTAACGAATCACTTCGCGATGCTCAGCCCTCGAAGGCGAGCACCAACATGTAATTCATATCATGTGACACGTTCACACGATCATGTGACGTTCCCCTTTTGGTACGCCCCTATGTCAGTATAAACTTCATTCTGTCACGTGATCTGACACACGTGACCATCCTGGCACTTGTCGATTGGCCGATAAGTTATCTTCTGCTCTTCTTTTGCCATTGGCCAGGCAACCCCTTATCTTCCCCTTCTCATTGACAAAGATGATATGACTCACAATACGTGATCCTTGCATTGTATGACTTCTCTATTCTTTTTCTCATTGGACGATACGATACACACAGCATGGTCCGTGCACGATACTTAGATGTATATAAACCCATGTACTTAGTCGACTGGTTTCCCCAGTCTTATCTACTTGATCATTCTTCCAAGGGAGTGATTTAAGGATAGTCTCCTCGTCTACTTGGATTATCTCACCTATCAACATTCCACCCTTACACGACTTTCAAGTATCTCTCCTCGCCACGTTCCTAGCCAGGAAACCCTTAGAACCCGGCGCTCTCTCTCTATTATCTTCTTTTGGTTGTCTGAGTGTTGGTTCGCTTCATTTAGTGGTAGTTATCACTCATTAAACATTTGTAGAGATTGCTCCACTCACTCTTGAGTTATGCCATTAAGCTGTTCTCTGGCTTGAACAAAGCCAACACTAACATAACTCAATTATATGCAATATTGTGACCTATTTGCTGAATCAAATTGCAAAATTCTTTTTGCAGGTGGTAGATATAAACATAGGCTATGATTCATCTACTGACACTATATTTTTATGAAGAAATGAATATGCTACATTCAAAAAGCTGTGAAAAAGCTGAGAAAAGCTAGAAGCTGAGCTGAGGCAACACTACTGGTGGATGTTGGCTAGGTTGTCCCAAATTTCTTGGGGATTGCTGGACTCAATGCAAGCATGGGGGAGTTAGGATGGAGAGAGGTGAAGGATGATCTTTGCCCTTGCAAGCTGCTGCTTGCAGACGAATGCCTTCATTGTCTTTGAGTTTGGGCCAGTTGTAGGCATCTGTTTGACTCTAGATACAACATCCCAGAGGTCCTGTTCTTCTAGCAGGGCCTCCATCTGCATGCTCCATTCAGCATAGTTCATGTCATTGAGTTTCTCAAAGGCAAGCCTCAAGGACAACATTGTGTGGGGGAAATGGTGGACATGAGCAGGGCGTGGCTGTGCAGTGATGGCACAGTGAGTGGTGTATGGGCTGGTTTCGAGACACTAGCTGGCCTGACAAGGGGTAGACTACTGGCTGGTTTCTAGGTACTAGCTGACCTGTCTAAACTGGCTGGGTTTGAGGCCCTAGCTGGCCTGCAACACGATTGTCAGCTACAGGCTGGATTCAAGGCTCTAGCTGCCTGTCTACTGCTGGCTGGATTTGGAGCTCTAGCTGGCCAGGTGGGGTGGCTGCTTCATTAGCTGAGTATGTGGACACAGAGTCTACAACCCAGGGCTCATAATGTTATGATTCCATCATTCTTCATCGAACTTTTTACTTAAACGAACCATTTCGCTATGCTCAGCCCTCGAAGGCGAGCACCAACATGTAATTCGTGTCATGTGACTCATTCACACAATCATGTGACATTCCACTTTTGGTACACTCCTATGTCAGTATAAACTTCCTTCAGTCACGTGATCTGACACACGTGACCACTCCGGCATTTGCCGATTGGCCGATAAGTTACCTTCTGCTCTTCTTTAGCCATTGGCCTGGCACTCTTCTTATCTTCCTTTCTCATTGACTCATTGATGCTTACCTGATGATACACGATCTTCGCATCATACGACTTTCTTCTCTTTTTCTCATTGGACGATAGCATATGCACAGCTTGGTCCATGCACGATTTCCTCATGTATATAAGCTAGGTACTTTGCGACTGGAAACCCCAGTCTTATCTACTTGTTCCTACTACCAAGGGTGGGAATTAAGGATAGCTCCTCGCTTCACTTGGATCCTCTACATCTTCAACATTCCGCCTATCCACGACTTCAAGTTCCAACTCCTCGCCGCGTTCCTTGCGGGTTTCCCCTTAGAACCCGCCGCATTAAGTCATCTTTCTTCCTCTTTTGATTGTTTGAGTGTCGCTGCACAACACATAACCTGAGAGTGCACAGGTGATCGAGTGCACAGAGATGTGGTGAAAAGTGGAGCCTGAAAGGTAACTATGGACATGTGTGTACTATGTCGACATGATTATGTAAGCTAAGTACTAACTATGTCAAGAGGGATCTCCAACAGTTACCCACCCCTATTCAAAACCACCTTTGTCCCTGCCACTGAAAAATGACTCACTCAGCTCAAAGAAGCATAAAAAGAAGCACTGGCTGCACATCAGAAGGCACAAGCTGATATGAAAAGCTGCATTACCACCAAGTTTATGTCCTAGAAAGTTGGACAAAAGGTCTGGCTTGACAACAAGAACCTCAAACCTGGATATCCATCTCACAAACTAGCCCCCAGATGCAAAGGACCCTTTGAGATCACCCAAGTTCTCTCTCCAGTCTCCTATCATCTCAAACTCCCATCAACTTGGAAGATACACAATGTTTTCCACATCTCACTTCTCTCCCCCTATAAGGAAACAAATGAACATGGCATTAACTTCCTGAAGCCACCACTGGATCTTATTGGAACTGAAGAAGAATATGAAGTTGAAGCCATTGTGGGACATTGGGGTTCTGCACAGAAACTCCAATTCCTATTTAAATGGAAAGGCTATCCATCTTCTGATAACACCTGGGAACCACCTTCCAACCTTGTCCATGCCAGGAAACTCCTTGACACATATAATGCCTCTTGTCCCAACATTTTCCATCCACCCTCTCTCCATTGTGATCAAAATCACTTTCCCCATCATCATCTTCATTGTCTTCTCTGCCCTCACACTTTTTATTCTCTATTCTCTTTTCAAAATTGCCAAGAAAGTCCAATACTGCTGTGACTCCCTCTTCCTTGTTTGCCACATATCTAATATCTCTATCACCATCAGAGTCATCTCTCCCCACAACATTGTCACCACCACCCTCTGCTACACCACTGGTGCCACCTACTCTCAGTGGGTGCCTCAGGAGGACGGTTGGGAGAATAATTGAGTCAATTCATCCTCATTCCCCTTCTATGACTACTACCTTTTCACCCACCTGAGAATCAGAACCAGTTGACTTGGACATACCTGTTGATGCTCTCCTCTCCACTCTAGATCCCATCCCAGTCTATCCCACTTGTCTTCCCTTTCACCCTCACCACATTTTCTATGCTGCAGTCCTCTCATCCCTGTCTCTCTCATACATGCTTGCACACCTTCCTCTATACTTGGAATCCCCAGTCCTCTCACACCTCATCACTGCATTCAATCATTCTGTCCTCATCTTAGAGATCCAACACTGGTCCCCATTCAACTCAGAGAACCTTGGGCAGCCACCCTCACCACCACCATACAGGGTACTGGAGCAGCCATACTTGATGCTCAATATGTTGTAGGATAATCAGGATTTGCCTTCTTCATTCCCCCCCTTCCCCAACTTCCCCTCCAACCAATCCTTAGAACCATCCTCATCAGCCTCTCCCCTGCAGAATGATGGGACTACAGTATTTACCAAGTGACCTCCCTGAGAACCACCCTGTGGGATGAGCTATGCATCTCTACCCCACTCTCCAAACTCCTTTACCCACCCTCATTCCCCAAACCCTCTTCTGACCTGATGTCATGGAATCCATTGCCAACACCTCTGATGGACCTGCTCCTCCCCCATATTCTACCAATGACCAACCTCTTCCCAGCAGATCTGCACCTCCCTCCACTCTGTTCAATTTTGGATCAACTGGACCTGAACTACATATTCAAACACCCCCTCAGATGTCCACTGACACATGCAAGAATTTCTTACCACCATCACCACCCTCACTTCCCCCCCTCCAGACAACAATGGTTTCATAGCACTCTCCATCTCTCCTCCCCAGCATTGACAACATTCTTGCCTATGTACTTGCTTCATTGTGGATCACCAGGGCACCTCCAACCATGATGCCCCTACTACCAATGCTCTACCTGCTGGTGATACTCCCCTGGTCACCTCAGCTGAAACTGCCCCACCCAAATCACCAGATTCCCCAGCTGGTACAGACAACCTGCTGATGATGATGTCAAGCAGGACAACATCTCTTTCTGATGAAGAAAATGATTCAGCAAATCATTCTTCCAACAAGGGAGCTAATGTTATGGTTTTTGAAGAAGACACCTGGGAACATGATGCAGCCACCATTTGGAGGCAGCTACTGGGAGAAGATGACTGGAACATAGATATGTTTTTCTTTCCTACTCATCACTATGACCACTTCTGGTTGATGTTTCATCCATGGCTTATGGGAGACCATCAATAGTGGTGTGTATGACCCACTTCATCATGACTTCTGATCTTCACATGGGAACTAGCCATTTCCCACATTTACAGATTAACTAGGACTTTCCACTTTCCTGTGCCCAGCAGTCCCCTTTTATCTCTTTTTCTTTTATGATACATGGGACTCTGCATTTCCATTTTCAGACACAGAACCCCATCTTCCTCTTTTGGTATTTCCTTTTACATGCCATATGTTTCATTGATTTCTGTTACATGTGTGCAGAACAAAGACTTTACTCTACAACCTTTTGTACTTGGAGTACTAGACAGTGGACCTGGAGCAGAGTATTGACTAAGACCTGTTGAGGTAAAGTCCTTCAGTGGTAGACAGGAGACTCAAAGGGCTTACTGTGCATGGGTGAGATGAGTGACCTTCTTGAGGAGTGAAGACTTTGCAGGCAGAAGTGCATAGAATTAGCTGAAGAGCTAACTACTACAGCACAGGGTATTTATACTACAAGGGACAAATAAGGCATAATAACATGGTTGTGTAGTTGTGTAGCACATAAAAGGAAATCAACAAGACACATTGCATCACATGGGTATAAAAGGAAATGACACATCAAGTCATCTAAGATTTAAAGGGAAAGTGGAACTCTGTGTGGGGAAGTCTGAATGTCTAAATAGGGGTGCAGAGTCCCATGAATTGAAAAGAGATAAATGAAAAAGGGGACTGCTGGGCACAGGAAAGAGGAAACTCCCAGTTAATCCATATAACATGGGAAATGGTGGATTCCCATGCAAAGTTCAGAAGTCATGATGCAAAGGGTCATATTGACCAGAGTCAACAGTTTCCCAGAGCAAGTCTCTATAGGCTGTAGAGGAAACATCAAACCAAGTGCGATCATAATGATGAAGAGGAAAGAAAAATGTATCCATATCCCAGTCTTCTTCTCCTAATAGCTGGTGTCAGATCCTGGCTTAGTCTTGCTCCCAGGTGTCTTTGTCCAGAACTGTAACATTAGCTTCCATGTCTATAAGATGATTCACTGAATCATTACTAGTCTGAGATGTCTCCTCAGAACTGGGAAGTATCAGAGATAGAATCCATGGGTTGACTTCATCTGAGGGGGTGATCAGAGCAGAGTCATTGGGGGTGCCCAGGTTGGAGTTGTCCACAAAGAGGACAGCAATAACTAACACAATTGTGTTGGTAATGTCCTCAGTCTCTACAAGAGTAGCAGACATATTGTCAATGGGGTACTCAATGAGATGGAGGTACTCAGAGAGGGGGTTCTCCAGAGGAGGGAGAGGAGGATCATGATGAGGCAAGGGAGTGGTGGTAGATGAGGTTATGGATAATAGTGGTGAATGCCACAGAGGGTGTGAGAAGACATGTTCTGGATTGAGCTGGTTCCACATTGTCTGTAACATGGGAAACCATTGGTCAAGGAGGTGTAATGGATTCATGGTAAACAGGAGGAGGTGAAGTAGGGGTGGGGTGAAGAGTGGAACCAGCAAGGGTCTCCAGGACATCAAGTCTAAAGGCAGCAACAGGTCTGGGGATGGCAAAGGTATGCAGGGTGAGTTGGAGGGCTTGTCTGACAGGGTGGTTCTCAGGGAGGAGCTGGTGTGGTAGATAGTGTTGCCACTCAAAGGGAGAGAGTCTGATAAGGATGGCCCTGAGAATAGGCTGGATGTTGTCATCCTGAAGGGAGGATACAAAGGTGCCAAACCCAGCTGAGTGAAGGGCATTGAGGATAGCCCCTCCAGTACTCTGGGTGGCAGTGGTGAGGGCCACATCCCATGATTCTGGGAGTCTGGATGGGGTGCAGTTGATGACCTCCCAGATAAGAGAGTACATGCAGTAAGCCTGTTTGAGGTCCATCTGGACCAGTGATGATGAGAATAGGGGTTGGTGGTAGATCTGGTTAAGTAGTGAGGGGGAGTCAAGGATGGAGGCATAGAAGGCTTTTTGACCATGGGGAGGAAGGCAAGATGGGTAAACAGGGATAGGGTTGAGGGTAGACAAAAGCTTGTTGAGCAGAATGTCTAAGTCCATATCAACAGGGGAGTTGGTCATTCAGGGGTAAGAAGGAAGAAAAAGGTGGTGCTCAAGAATCATCCCAGCCCATGTCTCCTGTGGTCCAGTTGCTGTTAATTCCTCCAGTTGAGTAATGGAAGTCCTGAGAGACAATGTCTTGTGGGGAGATGAAACTGAAGGTGATGGTGAGGTTGGTGATGTGGAAGACACAGAAGAGGGAGTTGTGGTAGTATTGGACTTTCTTGGTGAGTTTGAAGATGGAATAGAGGACAGAGAGGGTGAGGGTAGAGAAGACAAGGAAGATGACAAGGGGATGGGTGAGGTCAAGCATGTACAAGAGAGAGAGAGGATGGGGGAAAAACATTGAGTTGAGAGGCTTTATATAGGTTTAGAAGTTTCTTGGTGTGGATGAGATTGGAAGGTGGTTCCCAGGTGTTATTGGAGGATGGGTAACCCTTCCACTTGATTAGGAACTGTGGTTTCCATGTGGAACCCCAATGTCCCACAATAGCTTCAACTTCATATTCTTCTTTGGTTCCCACAAGATCTGGTGGCAGCTTTGTGAAGTTTTACCATGCTCATTTTCCCTGTAAGGAGAAAGAAGCAAGGGGTGGAAAACATTGTGAATCTTCCATGTGGAGAGAAGTTTTAATCAATAAGAGATGGGAGAGAGGACTTGAGTGATTTCAAATGGTCCTTTGTGTCTGGGGGCAAGTTTTCTGGAGAGATATCCAAGCTTGAGGTTCTTGTTGTTGAGCCAGACTTTCTGACTGACTTTCCAGGGTGTGAATTTAGTGGTAATGTGGCTTTTCATATTGGCTTGTACCTTCTGATGGGCAGCAAGGGCTTCCTTTCTTGTTTCTTTGAGAATGGTGAGTCTCTTTTTGGCAGTGGGGACAAAGGTGGTCTTGGATAGGGGTGGGTAACTCTGTGGTTCATATCCATACATGAGGGAAAATGGCATTTGGGTGGTGACAGAGTGGACATTGGTGTTGTGAGCAAATTCTGCCATGTGTAGGAGGGAGGCCCAGGTAGCTGGCTTTCCTTCACAAAAGATCCAGAGGTAGGTTTCAAGTTCTTGGTTAACCCACTCTGTCTCTTTGTCAGTCTGAGGGTGGTAAGTCATTGAGAGAGCTAGGTTGTAGTCAAGAAATTGGGTGAGTTCCTTGGCAAATGCTGATGCAAATTGTGGGCCTCTGTCAGAGATGAGTTTGTCATGTAGGCTGAATCATGGAAAGACATGGAAAAAGAACAAGGAGGTGACCTCTTCAGTGGAGATCATTTTCAAGCATGGAATGTAAATTACCCCCTTAGTAAGTCCATGGTCTACCATGACTATGACCAAATCATGCCCAGATGATGGGGGAAGATTGGTGATAAGGTCCACAGAGATTGTTACACGGGTGTGGAACAAAGACTTCACTTGAGATCCTTTTGTACTCATAGGCCAGTGGTGACTAGGAGCAGAGTATTGACTGTCACCTGCAAGGGAGAAGTCCTGGTAAGTGCAAAGAGAATAGAAGACTGGAAGGGCTTAGCGCAAGAGTTTAGTCAAGCAACCTTCTTTAGGAGCAATGACTTTGCAGGTAGAAATGCATAGAATTAGCTGGGGAGCTAACTACTACAAGTTGACCCTTTATATACTAGAGGGGTTACCATAAAGGGATGATGCATAAAAGGAAATCAACAAGACACATCACATCATGTGTATTGTAAAAGGAAATCAATAAATGACACGTAAAAGGAAACATACATGTATATGGAAATGTGGAGTTCTGTGTCCAAAAGGAGAAGTGGAGTTCCACTAAGTATAAATGGAAAGAGAATAAATAGGACTTCCCAAATGAAACGAGTCAGAAGTTTGGGGGCATTCATAAACATGGAAAATGGCTGGTTCCCATGTGAAATCTGAAGGATAATCTTAGAAGTCATGGATAACTGGGTCATATTGACCAGTATTGATGATCTCCCAAGTGAGGTCTCTATAAGCTGTGGAGGAAAGGTCAAACCAAGTGCAATCATAATAATGAGTAGGGAGGAAAAACATATCCATGTCCATATTGTCTTCACCAAGGAGTTGTCTCCAAATGATTTTGGAGTCGATATCTTTGAAATCCATAACATTAGATCCCAGCTCGGAAGAATGATTCACTGAATCATTATCTTCAGATGTGCTTGTTGTCAAAGTCTGGCTGAGCATCATCATCAATAAATTGTTGGGTCTGGAGAGGGTGGCATGTGCAGTCGACAGGGCAGTTCTAGGAGAGATGTCCCAGTGAGGAGCAAAGGCAGTGGGTACATCTGTAGTGAGGACATCCAGATTGGAGATGTCCAAGAGAGCCACAACAATAGCAAGAATGGCAGCAAGGAACTTATCGGTGGACAGGAGGGGGGATGGGGAGCAGTTCAGGTGAGGAGGGAGTGGTGGTGGGCTCAGTGAGCTTGGCAAGGGTAGTGAGGAATTGTCTAACCTCCCCAAGGTCGAGCATAGGGGATGTTTGAAGATGTGGTCGAGATCCATGAGATCCCAAATGGGGCACATCTGGTCCAGACAAGGGTCATCAGGGAAGAGTTGGTGGTGGGCAGAATAGGGGGGAGGGGCAGCATTAAGAGAGGGTATGGCAGAGGGGTCCAACTCATCAGGTTGGATAGGGTAGGTGGGGATGGGGGGGGGGGTGGGTAATAAAGGTCAGGCAATGGGGTAGAGACGAGTGAATCATCCCATAGAGTGGCTCTAAGGGAGCTCGTCAGATGAGAGATAGTCCTGTTGCTTGAGGGGAGATAGGCTGATGAGTGTGGTTCAGAGTAAGGGTTGGAGG
>JBBPMU010000375.1:0-26142 GCA_038090475.1 Wakefieldia striispora | reverse complement strand
CCCATCGTAGTTGAGGTGCAGGTTTGAAGTCGATCCATACGATGGTGGAAGACGTGTAATGTTCCGGGGTCCTGATGTCGGTTAAAGGCGGTCTCAGTGTTCGGGGTCTTATCATCCGAAACGACTTATCTTGCAGACCTTCAAGCTTCAAGTTTGGATAAGCACGTATCAGATCAACGCCCGAATTTCAAGAGTCAAGGCCACCACCACACACGAGACCTTACACGAGATCTATTGAAGTAAAGGAATACGAATCATATTATAAGGTTAGGCTCTGCTCACGTGATATTTTCGACACCGAGATTATGCACCACGACGAAAATACGTGTAACGAGTATTCGTGCATGTAGTTATGATGACAATCGCCCTTCTGTCCCATAAAATCGAGACCACACTCGCGATCCAAGCTATATCCGATAATCTCCACTCGCTCGACGTCTTCCGAGCCAATTCCGCGCACCGTACCAAACAGTAAATCATCCAGGTGGTTTGCGTTCACAGCCATGACCATGACTTTGACTAGAACAGCACATGTGACATCTACCATGTTCGACGACAAGACCCGGGGCAGGTGCATTTATTTTCATGCGCGAAAGCAAAAAGGATATATGGCCAGTCAATACCCTGCTCTTGCGCGTACAACAGTTGGAGAGCGTGGGGCAAACCCAGTGCTTTGCACACATTTGCAAGCACCGTGACTGCGTAGGCGCCTTTAGTTTATCGAGGAGCTAGTCAATGAGTTTCATCGTGCCCACGTTGACAACAGGGGAAACTTAGTGCTCGATGCCACAGAAAAAGGCCACGAAACAGATCGACAGCTCAGTCGCTGCAGCAAAAAGGTCTGCAAAGTATGTGATCCAATGATTACCGCTCAGATGGAGCGAGAGCTGGCCACCCTGGCGCATGACAGGGAGCACGACGGAACAAAACATGCTCTCCCCTCGCGGAGTGTCTTGGTGAGCTTCGAAGAGCCCATCCATCCCTGGACCGATATGTTCAACTGGAATATTTAGGGACCACTCCCCCAAGCAACTTACCGTGGACGTTTAGTTTGTACAATTTAAACTCGAGGTCGCCGCTAGTCCCAAGCAAATCACGCTCAATGACATTGTGAATGTCAAGGTTTCATAGACTAAAGAGGGTAGCAAATGCACCGGGGTCCATCTTCCTGGCTTTCCTATGAGTCTCGTCCGGGACGTTCCTGTTGTTGAAAAATGTTACTGGTTCGCATGCGTCCGAGGCGGCACGCGCAAAGTTAAGTCGTCGATTCCAATGAGTCAGCTACTAACCTCACCGAATGTCGGCATAATATAACAGGAGCTAGTGTCCGGGAACAGGACATACGTCCCTGCAGAATGGATCGTGCTCAGTGAGAATCTCCCTCAGTGCCTTCACTTTTGTCTTGTTGGACATATCTGTGGATCAATGAACAGGGACTCGATGTTGGCTACGCTTTTATAGCACTTTTTCAACTTACCTCATACCTCTATTTGGATGCTCATCAACACTTAGGCCACTCACTCGGCCATAGCCAACACGTGCTCTTACGCATATCTTC
This sequence comes from Wakefieldia striispora, assembly GCA_038090475.1. Taxonomy (NCBI): domain Eukaryota; kingdom Fungi; phylum Basidiomycota; class Agaricomycetes; order Agaricales; family Hymenogastraceae; genus Wakefieldia; species Wakefieldia striispora. Next base: position 24,584 of record JBBPMU010000375.1, on the reverse strand, counting down.
CCTGATTTACAGGTTAGCCTGAGTCTCGAGACTCATCTATATTGTTAGTAGACAAAGTGCTGTCAACCACAAAGGAGCATCCATCACCCGACGTAGTAAGTTTAAGCCTCGTGCGGGTAAGTAACCGCTAAGTCAGCCCGAGTCAGAATTCGATAAAACAACCCGCGAAAACACAAGTTCAATCGAAGTTTCTACCCGAATTCACAGGTAACTTCGTTGACACCTCACACAGGCAAGTGTACGAATTCATCTGGATATCCGAAAACATGAATGAGTCAAGAACTCGTTGCCAGTTGTCTGAGATTAGGAATTTACCCAACATTGCTGGAACGTGTCCCTATCCCCTTCATTTTCTGGGCCCACGAATGGTGGGCCTGTCGCAGACATCAGATTTGCGTGTAAAGATTAAGGGAACAGTGATCTTGTCACAACTCGCCTTTGCATGTTGCTACTGTTCGGTGCAGCTTCGTGCGACTTTGAGACAACTGCAATATGACTGTCAAGTACCCATAATGTAGCAGTACACCCACGATTGCGTATGTGCATATGATGCCTGGGCTAGTTCTACCGGCGCTTAGTTACGGTCCTGGGATCCGGATTCCGAACACCGTCGCAAGAAGTCATCCGAGTCGGTCACAAACACGCCAGCCAACAGGTGGCCAGTAAGTGACCCTTTTCCATAATTCTCTCATTACCTCCACTTGGATCCCAAACCAGGTACGACCCCCATAGACGAGCAGGCATGAGCAGGATTTCATCGATTACCCTCATTTCGACATGGCTATTACTCAGTGCAACTTGGATTTACTTCTCTCCAAGTCGACGACGAGGACAAGGAAGTAGCGTTAACTCGGTCATGACAGCATTGGTCGTCCTGCACATCCTGCTTATAATCTCCAACGTCATGTATCGACCCCCCAATCTTTTCAAGCAGTTCGAGATACCCTTAAATGCGTCAGTCGACCACATAAGGTCGGTGCTGAGGGAAGCTGCAATCAACATGATAGGCGAGAAGGACACTGTCATTGTTCCTCCAGATTTTCTCAAAGACGTCGATACATTGCTCAAGAGACTGGGCGTACATGGCAGCAGAGACGTATACGTGAGGTACGTAAGTTCGTCTCCTTCAACGGCGGCGCTCATGGGAGACAGGTTTGGGCAACGTGCCATGCAAACGTGTCCGTATTGTTCCTCTGCCACCGACTATGCCATGTTCGTGCTGTCAGACATCCTTCTCGACTACTTACGGACTGCTACGCTGCTCCTCTTGTTAACCACCACTCTCAATGGCCGGCAGAGGTGGAGAACAAACAGCCTCGGTTTGCTTACATGTGCATTCCTCGCCGAGGTCTACGCGTTCACCTCCGCCAGTGCCGTGCCACTCGAAAAAGACGCACGCATAGCGTTCATGGTGCGTCGCCGTGCGTACTAGGACGCATCTATAATTCATTGATGGTGTACCATGGCCGATGTTAGTGGCACGATAACCTATTCCTGGCTCGCCAGTTACTTTTCGTGTTCCTTCCCATGTTCATTCAGATGATGCCCGTCATATATCCCCCACCTCCGGTCTCAGTCGCACTTATTTCAGCACTCGAGCGACTTGATCGTACTCTTCCTCGTGCCAAGCTCCTCAAATATTTCCGCCAAGCTATCCTTCGGTACCCATCCACTCGCGAGCGAGCTGTCGAATTTTGGACCAATGTTGCCGAGGAAGGTGCAACTGCACGCAGCAATCCAAACGTGCAGACGACCGCGGCGAAGCTAGGGTTTGGTTTTGCTACATCTGGAGACAAGGGTGGGCAGGAGAATGTGTTGAGAGAGAATGCGAGAATGGCAGTTCGTTCATTGAAACCATTATTTATGCCCCCACCAAATTGAGTGTAAGGTTTCCGTGACGCTGTCGTTCTTCCAGTACTCGGATAAGCCAAATTCCACTTCGAGTCTTGTGAAACCACATTGTAACATTCAGAGTCTCCGCAATTTCTTGGTGTAAATTTTTAGGCCTGTTGGCTAGGGACAACCTCAGGCCGTAGTTAGTAATACTAGTAGCGGTCCAAGTTCTGGCTTCGGCTTGGGACAGTTACCTAATCAGGATCACTGGCACCACCGACCACGACGTCCGTCTGACGCATGAGGCGATGATCAGGTTTATATTGGTGCAGGTATGTTCATTCAGGTTTGCTCTGGTACGAAGGCATATCTTTCTTGCGAGAATACAGAACAGGCAAGGGAAAACCCGGTTGTCCAAGTGGTATGTACCATATGACGATGAGGAGAAGGTGAGGTGCTCGGTACTTCGCGCACCCAAAATACCCGAAATAACCTCTCTTTGTGTAGGTGAGACTTCGGGGTGAAGTACACAGACTGGTTGCGCCTCGTGATCAGAAGTATCAATCCAATTTTGTTGAGGTTCGTTTACGCGGAATGAGAATGGACTTCCTCTCATCATTGTGGTTCACAGTTCAAGAACCACAAGATAGTTTACCGTCGATACGCTGGCCTTTTCTTCTGCGTATGCGTCGATGCCAATGATAATGAACTGGCTTATCTCGAAGCTATCCATCTCTTCGTAGAGATTCTGGGTAAGTCTGGAATTCACCGAGAACCTACCGTTTCTGATAAGGGTACCATGCGGCTTTACAAGATTCCTTTTTTGATAATGTGTGTGAATTGGATCTCGTCTTCAACTTCTATAAGGTCAGGAAGCTCCGCTGATCGTACATGTCACCCCTTGTTTTACCCACCGAATATGATAGGTATATGCCATTCTGGACGAAATATTCTTGGCTGGGGAGATTGAAGAGACCAGCAAGGACGTGGTTTTACAACGGCTGGAGGAGTTAGAGAAACTAGAATGAGCTCCTGGTCACACGCCCATGACTCTCGTCCTTTCTGTTCCATGATCTATCAGCCCTTGAATTGCATTACCGTGCTAACATTTTCATTTGTGAAAGACGGTAAGGGCACAGTACGCCAGACAATTCGCGTGACCACTGGATTCTGTTGCCAGCTTAATGCGCCTCTTACCCGGACATTCCTAGAATATCGCTATCCACATGCCTGACATTACCGCACGTTCAGCAGTGATTGTTTGGAGTTCGCGTCCGTCAGCATTACACAAAGAACGTAGGCAGTTCCGAGTGCAACTGAAAACCACCACATGCTCATGTGCTATCACCCCTGGACGTGAGTACGCTCACGAAGCTTTGCGGTAACATTGTTCAAACACTTGTCACATAACCAGGTAGAAGGGTAACCGCTTAGCTACTATCAGACGGCATGCAGTACGGAATGTCAGCTCCAAGAGCTCAATTGGGCGTGATGCTTACTTAGGGATTCGGTCAGATATATGGCCCTCGCACAGTACGATGGTATTTCTTAACTTATCCATTCAGCGTCAGGAAAGAGTCTGTAAAGTCAGGTTTTACACGGCAATGTTTCATTTGATCTGGTGTCATCTGTTCTTGTTTCCCTAGGTACGGCTTTGTAACCTTGCAGATTCCTTGGCAAATCTCGTTCACCATCATGCTTGATGGCAGGTCGAACCGACAGGGCGGCGCTCCACGCGTTGATCCCAACGTCCCGCAGTGACCGTCCATGTTCCGATCGATGGATTTCAAACAAGAGCACATAACAACAGGATGCGAGGCCCAGTGCATGGTATGTGGCTGGTATACCATGGTGTGTAGCCTTGATATATCTTACGGTTCTGCACAACTCATGCCTGGGCCGATCGCACTTAACTGAAGCGGGAAGGTGAGACTATAGTTGATCATATCAGCACGCCGCCGTATAGTCTGGATGAAAAAAGAGAACTTCGTCGTTCATCATATTCGTCACCTGTTTTACCTTGGAAAGGTACCATACGATGACATTTAGTTTCACCTCGGGGATGAAATGGGGTTTTAGTCGCTGGAAATGGCACAGATTCAGCAAAAATCTTCTCTGATACCGCAGTGTCCACAGACAAGTTTACCCAGCGGAAATAAGACACTCAAGAAGCGTGAGCCATCCAAATGGGCATTGCACAATTCAGTTCTAATTTTGTTCTTTGAATAGGACTGGTAATCAGATGCGGCAACAACAATCCTGTGTGGCCACAAAGACCCTTTTTCCCTTCCAGAGGCTGGCAAACATCTGTTCTGGAACTCTTGCTAACGTAGCGAATAGATGCATTGGGACTCACCAGGACATGACGTTGTTACGTTGACCGATGTTAATATGATTGGCTGAGTTGACAAGTTCTCACACGCAGGCACCACATGATTTTCGCGTGTGCGTTCCCACTGCGCGGCTAATTCAGCGGTCACGATATCAAATTTTCCATTTCCGACTTGTCCCTGTCCTCTCCGCGTTCTCCGGCGCGCCCACTCGAACAAGGAAAGAAATGGGTCACAAGCCAAGCTTTCCTGATCAGAGCGCACTAGACCAGCGGTGATGTGATGGTACCTGTCCCCCACCCGGCGTTGTTCCGGCACCCCGTTTCCAAAGGTGGGCAGGTGGGCGTTTTGATGATGACACTTAAATTTAAATAGGCAAGGGTAGGTCTTTTGTTGCTAGTATATTTCACCATTTCACCGTCACTCAATCTGCCGTTGTTTTGATTCCGTACTTGCCATTGCCGGGTAGAAGCTGCCTCCCTAATTAGCTGGGAGGTCTTGATCCATTGGTTTCGCTACTCTGCCATACCAACCTTTCCACATCGTCTCTAGCGGTGGATCCTCCCGGTGAGTCACTAGCTTGTATTGACGACGGAAATTTTCACTAACGCGATGGAACGCTGTTACTAGGGAATGCGGAGCATCACCATCAAATGGCACCCTCAGTAGAGACATATCGTCTCATCATCAAATATGTGGAAAGTAGAGCAGACCTCTGCGTCCTTTGCAGAGTGAGCAAGGGCTTCCAACAAGTAGCAGAGCAAGCGTTGTACAACACTATCTTCGCATCGAATGCCTGGGACACCTTTAGGTTGTGCAACCTATTCTGGAAGACTCCCCGTCTTGCGATGATGGTTGAAGACATGACCCTTTATGTCGGCGACGAGAAAGACGAGGATGAAAGCTCCCCACGCGAAGTCTGTCTGCCGGATGACTTTTGGTCAACAATGTCCAATGCTCTCCATAAAACGACAGGACTGCACTTTCTAGGCCTTCATCTCGACAATGTAGGCGACACCGCACAGGCTTGGATCCTCGGTGGTACCACATTCCGCCTCCGTGGCTTCCACTGTGATCTTCAGTGGAATCCTCATCTTGTATCATTTCTGAATACCCAACCCGACATCAATGACTTGTATATTGCAGACTATTCATTTCCTGACGATACTGCCCGACCCTCTACGTCCGAATCGTCACCTCTCGGTCCTGGCGCACTTCCGAACTTGCAATCTCTGGAATGCACGTTTGTCGAAGCAGCTGTTGCCCTCGTTTCCGGCCGACCTGTTTCTCGACTAAAAACCTGTTTCTCCAAGACGCGAATGCCGGATAAGACAGAGGAGCTGTTACTCTTGTTCTCAAGGTTAACGGGGACAACGCACTCGCTGTATTCGCTCGATATCGCTGACTCGAGTTACTCCGATTTGTTTTCCTTGGAGCTACTGGCATCTGTGGTGGGGTTGCGGCATCAGATCAAGGGTCTCCGTTATCTTGGCACGCTTGTCCTGCCTGTCGACGGTAATATGGTACGCTATTTCTGACTGAGGGCGATCATTGCTGGTTGACATTCTTTATCAAGCGTCTCAAGTTTTACGGACTCTTGCGGACGCTTCGTTCTCTGGAGTGTGTCGAGGTAGACATTTCGGATTGGGAGCCGCCACCACCTATTCCGGCGGGCTTGCGGGCACTAGCAAGCGAGCTGCGGCTTTACCGTCCCTCACTTGAGCGGGTAATATTTGTCAGCGATTTCGAGAGAACGGTCATTGCCGTGGACCAGGGCACCTACGCTCTAGATTATGACTGCAGCGCTGAAAATATTTGGAGGGAAATTTAATATTGGTATATATCTTTTTTTCCGGAACTTACCCTCCCAAACTTGCTGTGCTAGCCTCGTAGAGCTTTGTCAACCCTGACACATTATCTGTCTTGTCCACCGTGACCATTCTTCGTGTCCAATGCATGTAGCCATAGTAAAGAATATTCGGAATCTCCGCAGGCCTCGTGTCGTGTCGTGTTCTACCCACACGTCAATCTATCTCAAACCGTGCGGGCATAGCCTAAATAACTCAGCCACGATGTCACGTGAGATAAATCTTGTCAAACTTAAGCTTGAAGCTTGATGCGCGTATGTAACTCTATTTAACTTCCTTTCCTCGCAAACCCTTTGAACTCAGCCTTATCAACTTAAAAACAAGACGATGGGTGCCAGGATCCTACCCATAAACTTTCGGAGTTTTCTTGGTGATATGATAAGCTATGTTGTGGGTAATATTTATGTATGTACCAAAAACTTGGGCAGCGTTGTGAGATTCTTTGAAGACTTGTCTTTACGAGACGAGAAGCCGACGCTTACGGTAAGTCTAAGCAATTACTGTAACATGTTCTGCTCGATTCTGATCACAACGATAAACACCCGATTTGACGCAATCCGGAATGTCAGTGACATTGCTATTCTGGCCTTTTGGTTGAGCCCGATGATCAGCACTGCCTGTCATCGTTCAATTGGCAGATGGTGGAGTGGGACATTGGCATCGAAGCACACAACGTCACACAAATTTACTAAGAAGGGTCATTCATATCACGACGATGCCACGATGGTTGAACGTTGAAGTCACGCACTTTCTGGTCTTCTGCTTCGACCCTGACTCACTCACGGAAGAACGACCAATCGGTGTCCTCCTTTCTAGCGACTTCACATTACACTGGCAGCCCTGTGACAGCAGCACGTTTTTGCTGAGGTAAATGATCACCCTATTTTTTGTGCATTCCTTGATGGAACGAGTCTGAACGATATGCTGCGGTGTGGACTGATGCGCTCCGTTGCAACACGACTTATGTTTATGGAAGCATTTTCGCCGCAGGCGAACACGGGTACAACCTGTGTGAAACTTCCCACTGACATGACAAAATGCTTCCGCAGTTTCACGTCCGTATTTCTGCGTGGCTTGGGCCAGATATCATGTGTTTGGCACTAACGTTTAGCCAGAACTCAGTTGGTTCATTTGAAAATCGGCGATAAAGGTACGCCGAGAATGAATTAACTCACAGGGGTAGGGAAGCCCACTGGTCCATGGTTTTCACCTTGCTGCGGTATATAGTAATACCACATACTAGTCGATTGGTAAGTTTGCGTATTAGTAACATGACTTGTCAAATGCCCGTTCCGGTCGCACAGAAGCATACCCCCGAACATTGTGTTAGTACCTATATCACTCAGGCTCTGGCACGATATCTTATCAAACTATTGTTTAGCAAAAATAGTGAGACACTCTTGCCATCTGCAATCAAGAGGTTAGTCGACGTGTCGTGACTCTGTCTGGAGTCCGTGCCGATGAGTGCATTGCAATTGACGCGCCCGATCACCATACATAACTACGTCAGCGGATCCGACTTATGATGTCATTCGAGCACTATGTCATCGTCGAACTACTACGCTTTCCTAATGCGTACGGGCACTTGGACTGTATATAAAGCGTCTGAGACGAGCGACGCTTTCATCTTCCTACCTTTATTTATTCTCGATAGCAAAACATCCAACATGTTCAACCAGTCCAAGCAGGATCCGAAGTGAGCGACGCCACTCGTGGGCGTGTTTGACACAGGCTGACGGACGTCGGTAGCAAAATTTCTGGCCAGTACCACTCCATGAGGGGTTCTGCCGTCGAGGGCGTACGTTTTTTTCCACTCGTGCGAGCTCTGTGGACATGGTCTGACGTTTATCTAGGCCGGCGACGTGACGGGGAACCAGACCTGGTCCCAGTCGGGTAAAGAAGAACATGCTCGCGGCGAAGGAGAGTACAAGGCAGCCCAGGGCAAGGGCAATGAAGAAGGCGTGGCGGACAGGGCGAGCGGGTATAAGGACTCGGTTAGCGCCGACAAGTCTCAGCAAGCCGCTGGTAAGTGGTGCGGACCCCTCCTTCGGTCTGGTTAACAATTGCGACAGGCAACGCAAGGAATGAGAAGGGTAGGACTCAGCAAGAGGCAAACAAGCCTTCAACCGATTGAACATTGTATGGGGACAGTTTGTACGAATATAATGAGTAGTCTGGGGTGTAGTAAAGGCCGCTTGTACAGTTCCTTGCATAAATCATTATAGTCTGATATAGTCGCCGGCAGCTACGCCCAATTCTGTGGATTTTTCAGCACGCTTATCATTCGTTCCTCCTCACTTCCTGCCTGCATCCCAAGCTCTGACATGTACTCCCACCTCGCTGTCTCTGGTAAACTCATTAGGATGCTCTCGATTCGCGCAGAAGGCGTTTTCAATCCGAACTTGGTGCCCCTGTCATATACCAGGTTGAACTCCACGTATCTCCCCCTGCGCAGGAGCTGCCATCTACGATGATGGTCTGTGGAAACGTCGCGTTGCTTTTGTAGAAGGGGAATGTATGATGGAATGAAGGCGTTTCCAAGACGCGAGATAAACTCGAAGATTTCCTCTGGCTCTCTCGGTCTTTTGACGTCGTTTGGGATGCGAGCGTGCTTCTCGTTGCAAAGGTCATCGAGGAAGAGACCCCCGACTCCGCGAGTCTCCTGTCGGTGAGGAATGAAGAAATATTCGTCGCACCACCTTTTGAATACACTGTACAGCTCATCATTCTGACAAGCATCTTTCAGTGTAGTGTGAAAGTGTCTCGCGTCCTCCTCATCAAGGTAGGATGGGGTCAGATCGGATCCGCCGCCGAACCACCAAGCAGCAACTTTGCCTGTCTGCTCTCCCTCGCCTGCTTGTTCAGTGATTTCAAAGTAGCGGTAGTTTGCGTGGACAGTTGGGTCGAACGGGCTGCGGGGATGGATGACGAGACTGATGCCTGCGGCAAAGAATGGGAGACTGGTTTTGCCATCATATGGGATAGTGGAGTGATCGGCCCGCATCTCTTTGATTGCAGCGGGAGGAAGCATGCCATGTACGACGGACACATTTACGCCGGCTTTCTCGAGTTTGGTTTGCAGCGTCGGGGTGGTCTGACCGACCTCGGGTGTGCAGGCAAAGACGCACGACAGGCCTCTACCACCGCCCGCAGCTCTAGTCCAGGCGTCGCGCTTGAACTTGGGCGCATTAGGATCGAGCTGCTCAAGTGCAACAACGATGTCGTTTTGGAGACCATCTATGAAGATTTCCACCTTGTTGCGCATGGTGATCGCCATGAATACGAGTGCGAAGACTAGTAAGTACTGTTGATGGTTACTATCTGAGACTCCGCGTCCAATTGATCAAAAAATACGATAAAGTCACGTGCTCTGGTGCACACAAAGATCTTGTGTGGTTTGACCACAACCCTGCTTGGATCAACGCTTTGTGACGCGCTCGCACGATAACCCTGCGAATATCCAAGTATTTTTCAAGCATCTTACAATCATGGATGCCCGCCTACGTCGAGTAAACAAGGAAATTACAGGTTAGTTGGTCTGAGACATGTTGGGTATCGCTGATCCACGTCCTCGCGAAGACTGCAAGAACGATAAATCCTCCAACATCAGTATCGATCTCGTCGACAACTCGCCCTTCCACCTGAAGGGTTCGTTTCCAGGGCCAAAAGATACGCCATATGAGGGCGGTACGTTCGAGGTGGTGAGTGGAACCTCCTGTCCTTGGCCAATCACGGTATCATACCTGCGCACAGGATATCGTCATCCCCGAGTCGTATCCGTTCCAACCAGTCAAGATGAAGTTCATCACAAAAGTGTACCACCCAAACGTGTCCTCGGCTTCTGGCGCCATTTGCCTCGACATCCTGAAAGATGCTTGGTCCCCTGTGCTCACCCTCAAGTCCACATTGATATCGCTCCAGTCCCTCTTATGCTCTCCTGAACCGAACGATCCTCAGGATGCCGAGGTAGCCAAACACTACACGACCAGCAAGCGGAGCTTTGAGGAGACGGCGAGGTATTGGACTCAAGTGTACGCAGGGGGCTCTGCTTTGCGTGGTAAAGCCCCTGTGAAGGAACCGCAAAGAGATGAGGTCGCGATTGCTGGTCTTGAGAAGGCACACGTAGACCAATTCGAAGGGCTCGGATTTGAGCGATCGAAGGTGGTGCGTATGAATAAATTCATTCTCCATTTACTTGTCAACTCATCACACCGCTCAATATACGGATTCTAGATTGATGTCCTCCGGAGATTGAATTACCGCGGGGCAAACGTAGTAAACATATCGGAAGATAAAGTTGTGGAAGAACTGCTGAAATAACACGGCCGTGAGCAATACCCTTTTGCATACAAATCCGCTATCGATCTTTGTATCCCTGCACGACTGTATCTACCCTTTCTCAGCCATCTACGCAACCTGTTCGCCCGAATCTTCCTTATCACGCAGTATGTGGAACCACCCTGACCGCTTTGTTGGCACATAGTTCTTAGGATGCTCGTGCTTTCCTCCACGGACGGACAGGATCCCTTCGTAGGGTAACTGTCCTTGTGTGAGCCCGATGAAGGTCGATCGTTCGGAAAGACGGCGCAGGACTTACAGAGAGACAACATACCCTTGGCCGCGCGACACGTCCGTTTCGGTTATGGATCATTACAAATTTCGATCTGGCATATTTTCCTGTATGCGCCAGCTGATCGGTAGTGGAGCTTTGGATTCGCGATTTCATTTGGTTTGAAAGAGGGTACGGTAGGGGATGGGCGGACACATCTCCGAATGGTAGGTGGCCGAATCAAGAAGGCTTCTCGGAGTATGTGTTGATGCATAACCTATTTCTAGACGTGGAGACGAATGGAGGGGTCGTGCGCCGTATCTGCGGGTTCAAGACGCCGTTCCGCAACGTAGTTCCCACTGTCCCACGTCGATCATGACTTGTCGGAACCCTCCGTGTAGTATCCCATTTCGCAGAGGTAGTATCAGGGATGAGTGAAAATAAAGGGTAAAGGCAACGAGTCCCGTCTGCCAGTAAGAATGTTAGTCATGTCAGGAACGTGGGGTATAGGGGGGTCTACGATGGCGTAAATTCAAATTATTAAAAGCTTAACTTGTTTTGGATGAGCGGGCACCCGCCCATAAGAGCGAACGAAACGGAAAGAGGGCAACAAGAAAGATTCGGAATGCGAGAGCGAACGAACGAGCGCTGAGGACCGGACGTGTTGTTAGAAATCGAGCATCGAGGAGCAAGTGGGACACTTCATGCCTACAGTATTGGCTATGAACCAAGTCAATGCGTGACAAATTCAAACGAGAGTGTCCACACAAGTGATTTGGAATCATAGAATATAGTAGGATGAAGTGACACCAAAGGTCTCACTCAATGACCTGATTCCCAAGCAGAAGTGGGTCCAATGGGTCAAAGGTGTATGGTGGGGGTTAGGGGAGGGGGGGAAGGGGAGGGGGGGTTGAGAGTGCGAGAAAAATGGGCTGGAGGGTTTCAACGAGACTTCACCTCGTCGCAACGGCCGGCTTTTATACCTTTCGACACCTCCGTCACGTTCAATCTTGTTTTGTTGTCGTGCCAATTCCTAACACTTTTCGAGACATATCTGCAGTGCCCTCGTCAAATCACGGTGGCTCTTTTTCCGTCGCATCATTTTACACGCACAGTGCTCCCTGATAACTACCGATCGGGCCATCATATGCAGGGCAAGGCGCGAAAATGGAAAAACACACATAAGTGGTGGGTGGCAGGCCCTTATGAACGGCAAACGGTAACGTTAGGTTTGAGAATTATAAGGATCGGACATTCGTTCAAGAACCCTTGGCAACTACAGTCCGCCCGACATCCGTGGAGTCGGCCGGTAGCCCTCCACAGACATCGACCTCGGTCCGCTAGCGAGAGTTTACACACCAGCACAGGAATTAAGTTCAGGCACTCAAAAGACGTTGTTTACATCTCGTGCCGCTTTGTCCGCCACGATGACAGCATCCCGAGTGAGGGGTGTAATTGCTGCTGGAATATATGTGCTTCGATGGCACGGGGATCAACGCGTGTATCCTTCACATTACCTGAGCGCACTCGAAATGGCCAGCATCATCGTGTTCCTCCTATAGCGCACTAGCGTCGAGTGGCTTGGCAGCCGCTCCATCATCAGGGGAATTGACCTCTGTAATGCAAACCGCACGCTGAAAACGTCCGATGCTCACGGCTCGCATTTTCTTAGGAATGCTGCGAAAACAAGGCAGTGTTTGAAGGTTGGACCGATCACTGGTGATGATGGACCACAAGATTCATGTTACCGAAGTCAGGGTGTGGTGTCTTCGAGTTTGGTAGCGGAGCTACGCTCAATCAAGGGGAAGTTGGACGTAACGGGGCTAAGAAGACGGTACGACGCTCCACCTGCTCTCCGGGTGTCAGGAGGAATGGGTGCAAAAACCCGTGGAGCCAGGGGAGATGCTTTGCCTTTCACTCCACTCTGCGGAGAATCAGAACGCATTCGAAGCACCCTTAAAAACGCCAAACCACTTGATGCATGAGGAGATGAATTAGTTCCAGCGTAGTGGAGCGCCCCCGAAATTCTTGGGTGAACAAACCAACCTAAGAATGATGTGACATCCTGATACCACAAAGAAATATGTCAGATAAATGGTCGTTGATCAGCACTCCAACACTGTTAGGTGTCCAAATTTCCAGAAGGATATCCGGGGTACAGGGTGCGGGTATCATATACACTCCGTCACCGAGATGACCTGACTGGCCCACAGTCAGCTGACGGCCAAAAAGATTTCCATTTGGATGCAGGCCAGCGCACTTACTGTATCTTTGACACTCGTTTGGTGCGAGGTCAAGTCAGGCACCATTCCAGCCTCTGATCACGGCTGCCCTTTCGCCTCACTGTCCTGCAGAGCCGTCTTCATCCGTATATACTCCACCTTTTCCTTAAAAAACGTGCCACCGAATGGGACGAGACCGCGCTTTTCATACCACTCGCTGCTACTCAGCCGGGCATCACACCAAAGGACAGTGGCACCCGCGCTGGAGCAGTAAGATGCGGCGTAGCGCAGCAAACGCGTCCCAATGCCTCGACCCTGGAATTGTGGGTGGCACGCAAACTTCCTAAACCGCCCAGAGGTCCCATGGCCGGCACTTGCTGTACAATCATTAATGAAAGATGGAACCGGCTCGAAAAAGATAGAGATAACAGCAACTGGGCTGTCCCGGGAAGGCACAAAAGCACCGAAATGGTAACCGTATTTATCCTCGTCCAGGCGAACGTAGTCCAATGGCTTGTCTGGCCACAGGACCAAGTGACGAAGCTCCCCCGTCAGGTCTGCCGTGATCTGCTTGATGTGCAACGTCGATAGGACTAAAAACACGTATATCAGGTTCTGAATATCGTAAATTTTTATAAGCAACTTACACTCCGTGGCTTCCTCCGTGGCTTCTCTGGCGCTCGCTTGGCCAGCCGCAATGCCCGCCATATTCGGGGCCATGGATAAATTTTCCGACAACTCGGAGATGTTGTTGTGGCCGCCGGAGCCCGGCACTGCATGATTCCAAATAAGGAAAGTGGGAAGCCGTCGCACATTCAATACCCAAGAGCTTTGCATTCGTTGTTCAAACGTGCGTGCAGTGCAAGTAGTCAAAAGGCTCCAAAAGCTCTGAAATTTACATCGGAGAGTTCGCATCACACATCGTTAGTTAGCCGAAGTGGGATTTTTGACCTTATCTAATAGGCGATTTCACGTTTTGCAAAAAAGGTACTAATCAGATTGATCCGCTCTGAAATTCGCAGTATCATCACAATGGCCTCGTGATGTACCACCGCTCGACGCCCATTACGTGGGTGTCTTTGTTCTCCATTCAAAAGGTTACCTGTTGGACCCTATCCAACTTGTATGCGAGTTTTTCATACTTACGTTGTCCTTCAAGTTCTTGCGTTGTGATCGATCGTTCGGCGCATTCCATTCTCTCAGTCTGTTCGTCTCCTTCCATGCGTCACAGTTGTTGACTCGCCGAGATCCTGTCTCGATCAGCTCCACCTTTGGGATCACAAATCTTAACCGACTATCAATCCCCATTCAAAGTTGATTACCCATCCAAAAAAAGTTAGTATAAACTCGGATGAAAATAACCCAACGCACCTCTCAGAGCACAGGTATCTCCACCAAACAATTTCCGAAGGAGAAAAGGGGAGAAAAGTGACCTCTGACAAACTCCTGTGTCACCGTGTCCGGCTCACTTTACCTGGTGGCCGGACATCTCTCTGTTACAGATATCCACAATCATCTATGGGTGTCACCTGGAGATCGTTTGGCTTGCCTCTCTTGACAACTTTCGTTTCGCCAGCGAATGCAACGCCGGTATCTCTATACGCACTGCGCTATAGTGGGTCGTGCATGCTTAAATCATTCAGTGGCGTTAAGTTCTAAACAAATGTCTTGACAGATGTAACCCGGTTCCAGTCTCGGTTGTGTCCCTTGGGCAAAGGGAGTGGTTTTATCTGATGCATCTGCCAATAATGACTACGGACTCTTGTGTCAGGGTTGGGGTTTCGATATGCTGTCACAGCCTCATCTCGCATATGTAATGCCATCCCATCTAATGAGATGTCATCATCCCTTCGAGTCGCTCCGTTTGGTATCAATCGAGATGGGCATGCCCGTAGTCCGTGTTTGTTTACCGATCATGACTAGTCATTTTCCGATATCGTGTAGAACCAGTTGGGTATTTCTTCCCGAGAATTTGAGTTGGTGCATTAAGTAAATAATACTTACTCTAGCATCCTGCCTCTTCGGACGGAGCATCATTTTCCTACAATCAAGTTTATCAAACCTCCCAACGACATCCTGACACATGTTCGACTTATATGTAACGTTTTAATCGATATCTATATCAGTCGAAGGCGACAACATAACCATAATCGGACACCCATCTATTTTCCGATGCACGTGTCCTTGTTCTTCCATACCAGTGGTCAGTGGTCTATTAAAATCCAATAATATTGTGCGGGCTTTTGCCGGTGGCCGTGTGTGGGCATAGGCTCCTGTGTCCCACCGCGGTAGGCTCATCCAGAGACTACCTTGCGCCACTAGTCCATTGTCACCCAAGGTACTCACTAAGTCATTCCTAAGGCCAAGGCGAGGGGGACCGCGACTATCCTCCATTGATTTTCGTAATGGCAACATCCACTAATATGTACCCTAAGCAATGCGTTCCACAAATTTTGCGAGACGTTTCTCATTCATTAAATATCACGCCGCGTTGACAGCGTCTCCTGATTCTGTATGCCGTACCCAGTCCTCTTCCATTTTCTCGGGTGGTGGGTGGGATTCATCCACTGTTGGTCCATCGCTCATCACAAAAGAGTCCTTCTCTCTCTGGCGTGCTTCTACCACACTCTTGCGAGCCTCGAAACCACCCGCCCAACCAAACCAGTGGTACCTTGGGCAATGGGGCCCCCGCAATACGATCATTCCGAGTTGAAAAGCATACAGCGCCAACAACAGCAAGGCGCACGCCCGCCAACCATACCGTACGAACACCTCCGTCCCAACCGAGGTTCCGATGACTTGGCCAATGAAAAGCTACGTGCACATCACCCATTAATAATGTCCCCGTCCACGGCATTTCAACGTCGCAAATACTCACCGATAGAATAAGAATCGCGTTCAGACGGGCTCGGGCGGTGGCGGAGATGCTGCACCAGGTAGATTATTGTCATCCATCGTGTTTCTCTCAGTTATCAAAGTGAAAATATACCTGAAGACAGCGGTCGACAACGATACTTGCTGCATTTGACGAGCGACGTCAAGCCCGAAGCAGGAAATGACAACCGCCGCTACATTTATTCCTCCGGCACCAACTTGCACGGATTGGAAGACGATGAGGAGGAAAGTCGCCATAAGCGTTGCATACCATGGCACGAGATTGTCAATCAGCCGGCCCACAAAAGGGCCAAGGAGTACGCCGAACATCCCCACAAGTCCGAAAAGGCCGATGTCGAGCCTGACCCAGATGAGTCACGTGAGACAGATAGTGCACCAAAAGATCGTTATAACGACCTACGTGGAATACCAGTATGGCGGTCCGCCAAGCAAGAAAGTCAACGTGACCCAGTAGCTCGTGAAACAGGCGCTCGATGCGATGTTGATCAACGCAGTCTGTATCACGAGCGGTTCTGTGACGGCGTACTTCCCCATCGTATACAAGATTTTGAAGTAGGTCATGTCGCGATTTTTAGCGGGATAATCCGGTAGGATCAAGTACGCTCCGACCAGTACAAGACACTGAACGCCGATGGCCATGAAGTAGACTATCCGCCATGTGTTAAAGTTGCCAATAACCCCTGCGAGCACGCGTGCGGTTAAAATTCCAAGCATGAGGCCTGAAAGGACAACGGATATGGCAGATGCTCTTCGTTCTGATGTAGCTAGATCGGCTGCAAGGGGCATAAGAATCTGTGGAGTGACGGTGACGACGCCAATTAAGAAGCACAACACTTCAAAAACCCGGAGGTTTGGGGTTATCCCCAGTCCAATGGTAAGTGTGGTCGACGTCAAGACCAGCAACAGAACTAATTGTCGTCGGCGGATTAGATCCCCTAGAGGTGTTATCAGAAGCAAGCCTGTCGCATATCTGATGAGCGTATTGGTTAGCTGAGCCGTGTCGTAAATAACGTGAGCATGATCCACCCTGCTTGCACTAATGTCGGTATACTGCATGATATTCGTTTAGTGTCTTTAAAAGTGGTGACATCGCGTACAGTGATATTCCGCTGTAGCTGACGCCGAACGATTTTGAGAATTCAACTGAAAGACATGTGAGCGGGCTAACGGACAAGAACACCATTATTGGCATACTCAACAAAGGCTGACAATAGTACAAATTCGCGACAGCTTGTAGATTGAGAGCGAAATCAGGACAGATCTGTCGTATAGTGTCAAGCACCCACTGAATGTACTAGCAAATCCAAATGAGAGGTTTAGTAAAAGTCCAAAATGGAAGGGTTTTTCAGGATTATAGCGCAACCTCTCTGGAATTGGGAGGATTCCGAAGTCAGTTGATAACACATCGCTGTCTAGCTCGTCGGCGAGCGGAACCGGACTTGGCCCAGAGATAACAGTCTCGGTGATCGAGGAAATCATGGAGAGCCATGGCTGGGAAAGTCTGCAAGAGAATAAATAGAATCGAAAACATGATGACCTCGATATAGGATCAGAGTTGGTCAGCGAGGAATTTTGCTTACACGACCTTTGCATTGGATACTGTGTGCGGGGCCCGAATGAGTTGAGCCGTTGGGACAATATTGCTGGGCTCGCCATGTTTTTCTCATGTCAGAAATGTCATGATATGATCTGCTCGGCCCGGTTACCCTGGTCGACGCCAGCTTAATCCCCGAAAGTCAGAATCATCTGGATCATCGAGTATGCTCAAGATAAATGTAGAATCGTACTCTGTGGCGGTTACACACAAACATAGTAGCTGCAATGAACATTTGAACCAGCTCGGTCGATGCTCCGACTGTATTGTCTAATCGGCATCGACATTGACAGCGATGTGCCGAATGTGCCGTTATGCTGGTTCAAATTCCGAAGGTTCGCATCCTCACAAACAAAGCACGGAAAGTTAGAACGCCGCTCTCACCGTTGAAACAACGCTTACATGGATTCATTTCTCGCAATTGCGGGTCCCGACCATGCGTTTACGATGGATGATGGCCCTCACGAGGAAATTAGAAGACGATAAACTCCCAGAATGTGGTGTCCCATGACGTGCCAAAGAGACCGCAACCCTTTCATTCAGTAACCTCTGGAGCCTATTGGCATCTCTTTCATCCCGCATTCCTCATTGCTCGAGTACCTTTACGTCTGCGACATTGTGAAGGAGGCAAGAGTGCAGAACAAGACTGCTTTCACGTACTGTAAGTCAAGCCATCTTGACCGAGTCGAGCGAGTGCGTGTCTGAATCCTCAGCTCCTGTAAATCCAAAAATTTGATGCCGAGGTACTGTTTTACAGCGTGCGTCGGTAGGATCTACACATCTGACTCGAAGCCCAGCAGATATCACCTCAGATAAATACATCAATACCTCACCTTATTACTGTTAGCATGCACCTTTTGGTTATATCACTCTGATATCGTCGTCAACCCGTCCCGTGACTAGCGAAGGCCAAAGAACGGCTATGAAGAGGTCCCACAGTGCGTTCAACGACTAACATTCCCGCAGAATGTAGCCTAGACTGTTCCACCTAACTGTCAGGAATACACGAAGGAATCAAAAAAACACAGCAGCTGCTCGGCTCCTAATTTAATCTCTATAGTACACGCTGTTCATTCGTTCCAATGGGCCATACCATTGGTTTGTCCCTCAAAGAATCGACAAAAGGATCATCGAAACCGAGATCTCTAAACGTTGTCTACTTCCGAGGTCTCTGAGGATCTTGGCGGCAATGCCTGCGTAACATCAGCTTTTTTGCACTCGGGTGGCACTGCAAAGTGACATTTGTCTTCATCCTCCATCCACCCTGCTAGCCCACCCATCGTTGGCGCGGACAGCGTGGCCCCTCAGGAGGAGGACGCAGAGCTGCCAAACAAACCACCCCATGGCGAGAAGCCCGTTTGCTCGCCAACCATAGCTAACGAACATCTCCGTTCCCACTGACGTGCCCATCACTTGTCCGATGAATGTCTATAGGGTGTTGATTAGGAGAACAAAACGCCACGGCTGAAAGCCATCGATCCAGAACGACTCACGGCAAGCATGAGCAGAGAATTCAATCGAGAACGCGCCGTTTCCGAGACGCTATGGGGCACAATATTTGTCGTTAGCTCTCTGTGTGTGAGAACAGTCTCTCGATGCGGCACGGCGAGAAAAGGAGGTTAAAGCCTCACCTAAAGATGAGTGTCGCAAGAGATATTTGCTGAACTTGCCGAAATACATCCAGACCGAAGCAAGCAACAATCACAGCAGCAACGTTGATGACTCCGGTTCCCGTCTGGATGGCTTGAAAGACGATTAGAAGGAGATTGGCCACCAAGGCCATGTGCCACGGAGCCATCCTGTCAATGACACGACCCATCAGTGGCACAACTACCACACCCAAGACGCCGAAGAGGCCGAAAAGACCGATTAAGACACTGAAGCAAGCTCGTAAATAAATGCAAGAGCCAATTTTTAATGCCGACCGACGTCCAGTAGACATGGTGCCAGTTTACGAAATTGGCAACCACTCCAGAAATCACACGTGCGATAAGAAAGCCTAGAAGTAATCCCGACGTGACCACGGAGATAGCAGATGCACGCCGTTCGGGAGGCGCGAGGTCCACCGCAAGGGTTAGGAATATCTGAGGAGAGACAGAAGTGAAGCCGACTAAAAAGGATATTACTTCGAAGACATGGAGATTTTTCGTTGTCGCAAGTCCAATAGTGAGACATGTTGAGCATAACACCAACAGGAGGATCAGCCCACGGCGGCGTAGTATGTCACCCATAGGAGAAATGGTCAAGAGCCCGATTCCAAACTCGTCCTCAGTGAGCAAGTCAGAGCGAGTCGGAGAATTAATCAACTTACCCTGCCTGGATTAAGGTAGGTATTCTGACACTACATCAGTGGCACGCCTTCTACACGAACACAAGGACATAGCCAAGCTACCTCGAGACTTCTTCGTAGGTAACCGAGAAGGAAACTGATAATTGAACTATATCCTACACATTAGTCAGGAATGTGGGCTATGAGAGTGGTCGCCATACTCAAAATAGGTTGACAATAGTAGAGATTGGCGCAAACTGTTGTTTTATGAGTGGGCAACACATATGTTGGCGAAGACCGCGCTCACCAAATGTGTTACAGATACCAAAGAAAATGTTTAGAAGTGTGCCAAAGTAGAATGGTTTGTCCTGATCATAACGGACTCGCCTGGGAATAGGTAAGAGCCCAAAGTCATGCCGGTATGCAGAGTGTTGAATATCTGGGACTTCCTTGCCACTAGTTGGTAGAGGTACACCCGCGGACAAGGTAGTCGTACCTGAAGGGGTAATCGTCATCCTTCGTAGAGCAGAGGAGACGGAGCCCCATCGCAAATTTAACGATACGTATTTATAAATTCTTTGGGAAGACACAAGATGGGTTCGTGACCGTCGCACCAGGAATCATGGAATCGGCTGAGGCTGCGAATGTGTCTCTGTGATCAGTTGGGTTGATTTCTAGGCGAGCTGCATCATAGGATCGAGAGTTCGGAGACTTTGCATGACAACCAAGTTACTAGTAGCCACCAAAAAGCAAGACGCTTGGATGTCACCACTGACTCCGACTCCGAGTCGGGGTCGGGTGACAGCACCACGAGGAGCTATGTTACTCTCACTATTTACCCGAACGAATCTAAATAGGATCGATTGATCATCGTTTCGAGATGGCTAATAATTTACATTATGTCAATCTGTGCCAGTGTGAGCACTGTGAATTATATGAACATTACAGTAAACGAGCTTTACGTTGTTCCAGACGAGGTAGCTGGTGTCTAGCCAGAAATAATAAGTTCAGAGCGGCGATACGTAAAAAGAGAGGGAGAGAGGATCGTTTCCATATCACGTTCGAGTGTTCTCGCCTTCTATCCCATGGACATCAGAATGTGCGACGTCTAGCACAGAGGAGGTTTGTGTCGGAGGGGTGCCAGCGCCATTTTGCTTTTGCTCCACCTGATATGTGAATCCACCTTCATAGCCAAACCAGGTATTTGGTTTACAATTCGGCCCCCTGAGGAGGAGAACAAGTAATTGCCACACATAAAACGCCATTGAAAGCGCCGAAGCGGCACGCCAGCCATAAGTTAAGAAGATTTGCGATCCTGTGGACGTGCCCAACGCTTGCCCCGCGGAGAGCTATAGTATATAATTGGCATCGAGTGGAGTCAGCAAAGAATTTACGACTTTCTCATGAGGATGAATAAATACCGAAAGCGTGAAGATAGCGTTTAAGCGTGATCGTGCGTCTTCCGAGATCCTAAAGGATACAGGTTAAATAAGGAGTCGTTTGATGATCCACTAGCAAAGACCCACCCAAACACAATGGTCTGTAGGGAGACAGTTTGCGACTGTCGGAAAGCGTTAAGCCCAATGCAAAAGACGACAACGACGGCTATGTGAATCCCTGCTGCTGCAGTTTCAATGCTTTGAAAGACAAGGAGACAGCAGGTCGCGACAAGCAACGACAGCCAGGGCCCACATCGACTAACGAAACGCCCAAATATTGGCCCCCCAAGTACGCCTACGACCCCCACGAGACCAAACAAACCGATGTAAAGCCTAACAATTTGCTTTTAGTCACCTCACTGAACTCGGTGTGGCTGCGAGAGGACCCACGTCGAGTAATCGTAGGGTGGACTTCCTAACAAAAATGTCAGAGTCAACCAGAAGCTGGACCAGCATGCAATAGATGCAACATTGACGAGTATCGCCTGTACTAGCCGCGGCTCGGTGACAGGGTATTTCACCATCGTGTAGAATATTGTGAGGTAAGTGAGGTCGGGATCTTTGCGTGAGTAGTCGGGGACGAATAGATATGCCCCGCACAGGACAACAACCTGGACACCAATCGACACATAGTATACCGTGCGCCACTGAAAGAAGTTAGTAACAACTCCGGCTACCACGCGAGCTAGTAATATTCCAAGCATGAGGCCGGTCTGCAAGACTGACACTGCCGCTCCGCGTTGTCCCGGAAGAGCCAGGTCGGCAGCAAAGGGTATGAGAATTTGAGGGGTAACGTTGAATACTCCGACAAGAAATGCAAAAATCTGGAAGACCAAGAGGCTTTTTGACAGAACCAGACCAATTGAAAGACATGTCGTGATGGACACGAGCGCCAGAATCAACTGGCGCCGCCGGATAAGATCCCCCAGAGGGGATATGAAAAAGAGTCCAATACAATACCTGTTGTTCCCAAGACATGCTCAGCGTGAATCAACAAATGAAGGGATAGCAAGACATGCCCAGCTTGGTACAGCGTAGGAATTCTAGACGGCAATTAGGGCGGGTCGATTTCGCTTGAAATGACTCACAGTGAAACTTCCTCTAATGATGTTTCAAAATCAGTTGCCATCTGGACTGTCGACCGCGATGAGCTGCGTGAAGCGGGTGGAGAGACGGTGAGGAAACAAACTCAGAAGTGGTTGACAGTAATACAAATTTGCGACAACTGAATGGAAGTTAGAGAAGAACATCATCATCAATAGTTGAGCACCCACTGAATGCACATCCTGAGCCAAAGACGATCTTAGTCCACAGCCCCAAACAGAACGGATGGGTAGCGGAACATCTGAGTCGTTTTGGAACGGGAATAAGCCCGAAATCCTTATGTGGCTGTGAGAATTCTTCGAGAGCGGCGACGGCTCGTTCCACATCCATCGTGTAACCAACGACCAGCGAGGGAACTCGACAGAAAGGGATGTCGAAGCAAAGCACGAGGAGCTGCGCGGGGATTCATAGGTTGGGGTTATAACCCTTGCAACCACAGGGAAGCGGAGGTACAGCATCAACGCCTTGACCTGCAGGCGTAATTTATTTATCTCCTTAGTGCACCAAGACCCGGAGTGCGACTACTGCAGGGTGCGTGAGGCAACGGAGTTTGGGGCCGACCTGATGTTTTCAAGTAGATATTGTGCACAAATGTTAAGATCGCGACAGTCATTCAAAGGGAAGACTCGCCACGCTCCCGCTCTAGAGACGGTCGACGACATAGTGTCAGGGTAAGAAGCGGAAGTCAGCATGACTTAGGACTCGTAACTGGTGATCACGGGGTTCAGGTGCTTAGCGCGGGTGCCAAGTGGAATGCGTACCATGCATCCAGGTGATAGCATTACGTGCACGACCAGACCTTCGATACGTATTGTGATTGGCCTTCCCAGGGCAAGAAGTCATTGCAACACAGCCTGAATCGCAGTGGAGCCGGGTAGTGAATTCGTGATTGCACACAAAAATGAATAGCACAAGGTCGCGCACCGCAAAACGTTACGCAAATCGGCAACAAACCGGAACAACATGGCCACACGCGCTTTTCTTGCAACGGAATGAGGTGTTTTGAGAGAGCCGTCTCGGATCTTTGCGCCTTACACAGTGATCCGAACTGGTGCCTAGACTCGGTTCGCCCAGTCTCGCAGGGGTGCCGCCTGGACCTGTTCTCATATAACATTTGCGTGTAGCGGGAGAACGCGAACTGTGTGGAATTGGTGCGGAAAACGGTGGAGGGGTTGGAATTGCCAGCCGAGCCGTAAAACTGAACACGAGTTCCGACTAAATTTAAAACCGACCACGACGATGCACGGCGCACGCCGAACAAGGTGATGCTGTCTATGTACTGCTAGTCATCCACGAGCAAATGTGGGTTTCTATTACCCACAGCGGATTCCTTCACAGAAATTTACTTTGGGATTTGGTCCGCACACGAGTCGTTTCCCCTCGTATCAACATGTCAGGGTAAATATCCACCTCCTATTCGCGGCTATCCTCTCCGCCGTACAATCCATCATTGTCGCAAGACGAGTGCGAGAATAAACGCAGAAACACTTAGATCGGACAGAGTGAGCCCTTGTGAGGGCCGGGGACGACGACTATCTATTTTTCCCCTTAGATACAGGTCGCGACTATATACGAATCTCACCGCGATGTATTTCATCGCGGTGGTCTGTGCACAATGGCCCAGACACTGAATTTGTCAGGACTATGTCTCGGAGAGACTCGGCCGAGCTTGGCTTGTCGGCCCTTGGACTAATGACCGACGGTCGACCTTCAACAATCATAATGGTGTGTCGGCAATGAGGCAGCGGAGGGTTCCACGACTTTCGTTGCCTTGAGCGCATGGTTGAGTTACATATAATGAATATTTGACACATCGCAGATAGACAGGCCGCCGTGTCGACCCTCTGATACTGGCGTGTCAGGAACGCTCCTCCACGCACCGAACAAAGTACATATTGACAGGGTATGTCAGGACCTATCCAAGATCCACGGGAACCCCGACCACTTTCATACTCGAGCTATGTTTCGGAGGCCCCTGGTACTTTTCTTTCGCGTGGGTGTGACATGTTCCGCGTTTCCTGGCACGTTGCCCCCGTTGGCCGACACACTGCATGTCCCAATCTACCTGTTTCATGGTCTGGTACAGAGCCTCGAGTACGGGTCTGATACCTTCTCATTGACCCATTTCTATTCTAGTATGACATCACCATTTTGAAGCCGTTCGGGGTTTCGAACGGTTTATCTTTCATTGGTGTATTCACCAACCATACCCTGAAATGTCTCACCGCCAGCCATGTATTGGTAGAGTGATAATGCACACAGCATGTGGACCAGAAGCAGAAAGATTAAGTTACAGCAACACCTCGTTGCTCCAAGCCAAGGTCCGTTTTAACACGTGTAGGGACAGTACAGGACAATTCACCTCTTCACACTATACGCCTCCTTTTGCTTCTCCTGATTTTCAATGCTAGAGCCATTACGCACATCTCCCGCACAGCAAGAACCTCGAGGGGTCCATGTGTCGGTGGTCGCCTGTGTCAT
>JBBPMU010000374.1:0-26175 GCA_038090475.1 Wakefieldia striispora | reverse complement strand
AAGGTGACATAATAGCACCATTACTACACTTATGTCATGACTTTTACAGCATCCTAGGGTCAAACATATATAATCAAAACTTAAAGTCAAAGAACTGTCCCAATAAGTAACCATTTTAAAATGGCTGTAGCTTTGTCAAATCTTATTGAAATCCTTAAATTCTTGGTCCATCTGAAAGCCAAGAGTGAGTACTTTATTTCATATACTGACATGATTAGGTAAGGTTTAGTTGTTATTACATACTATCGCATTTAGTGGAAAATGTGCAAACATTGGGACAGTTCTTTGAGCCACTGTATGTGATCTTCATATTGAATGATTTCCCTTTTTGTATTTCCTTTCCCTCAGACCACTTCAAACTTACTTGCTTAGGATATGCACTGCATGGTCCATGCATGATACTTAGACACTATTTAAGTAGGGACATTGTGACTGGTAACCCCAGTCTTATCTACTTGATTCTACTGCCAAGGGTAGGATTTAAGGATAGCTCCTAGCTAACTTGGACCCCTCTTCTACTCCCAACATTTCCTTCAACCTATACCTCAATGTCCTTTTGGCCTGTTTTGTCTCAGGCGCTCCCCTAGAGCCTGCGTCCTTGAGTTTTCTCTCTTCTTCGTTTTGTTTGAGTGACACTTCACATCACTTAGATAAGACTACATGATGCATGGCAGCCCTGCAGTTCTTAGACCTCTCTTGCATGCACCTCAGTCAACAACAAGGTTTCTATCCCCCTGCCCTGCATACGAAAGTACAATTCACATCCAACAAACAATTCTGTAATCGGCCCTACCTCCAAGGGCACTCATTGTTAAAGAAGGTCCACAGGGGAACCCCCCTGATGTTAAAAGCCCAGAGGTCCACTTAGATGGGCCAGTAAGCCAAGACGTTGGGATATGCCACTTCCCCACCACAATCCCCCTCACCCCCCCCCATCCTCTCCATCTATAGTGGAAGAACCTTACTCTTCTCCTGTCGACTATTGTCCCAACATGTTGAATCCCGCCTCTTCATCTGCTCAACTGGCCCCAATGCTGGAATCAAACAAATCAATTTATGCTCGAGAGTTCATCTGACAACTCAAGGAAAAAGGTGAAAAGGATGCCTACAAACGACTTGCTGAACCCAGCAAATTGGACAGCGACAAAAAGAAATTCAGAACATGGTGGACCTGCCTTCGGGCCTGGGTTGAAGCCTCTGAGTTTCATGATGACTGCACCCTTACCACAGCGGTCCTACTATGATTCGAAGGAGTGGCTGAGCCCTTTGTGTTACGTGGGTGTGGAACAAAGACTTCACTTGAGATCCTTTCATACTCATAGTGTCAGCGACAACTAGGAGCAGAGTATATGGCTATCGCTCGTGAGAGAGAAGCCCCAGTGAGTAACAAGAGATGGAAGACTGGAAGGGCTTAGTGCAGGAGGTAAGTCGAGTGACCTTCTTCAGGAGCAAAGACTTTGCAGGCAGAAATGCATAGAATTAGCTGAGGAGCTATCTACTACAAGTTGACCCTTTATATACTAGGGGGGTTACCATAAAGGGACGATGTGTAAAAGGAAATCAACAAGATGTGTCATGTCACATGTATCACAAAAGGAAATCAACAAACAACATGTAAAAGGAAATGTATGTGTAAAAGGAAATGCAGAGTCCCATGTCCAAGAAAGGAATCGGAGTCCTGTGTCCATAAGGAGAAACGGTGTTCTGCTAAGTATAAAAGGAAAAGAGATAAATGGGACTTCCTGGTAGAAGTGATGCAGAAGTCCAGGGGCATCCATGAATGTGGGAAACAGCGGTGTTCCCATGTGAAGTCTGAAGAATAATCTTAGAAGTCATGTATAATAGGGTCATATTGACTGCTATCGATGATCTCCCAAGTGAGGTCTCTATACACCATGGAAGAAAGGTCAAACCAATAACGATCATAAGAATGAGTAGGAAGGAAAAATGTATCCATGTCCATATCATCTTCACCAGAGAGTTGTCTCCAAATGATTTCGATGTTGCATTCCCAGGTATCCTCGAAATCCATAACATTAGCTCCCTTGTCGGAAGAATGATTCACTGAATCATTATCATCAGATGCACTCGTCGTTGAAGTTTGGGAGAGCATCATCATCAATAAATCGTTGGGTCCGGAGAGGGTATTGATGTCGTTGACAGGGCAGTTCTGGGAGAAGTGGCCAGGGGACATTCTGAGGTAATGGGTGCATCGATAGTGGGGGCATCTGACCTGGAGGTGGCCGTATGATCCGCAATGATAGCAAGAATGGTGGCGAGGAACTTGTCGGTTGACAGGAGGGGGGATGGGGATCGGGGCAGGGGAGTTGGAGGGAGAGGAGACTGGCTCCGTGAGTTCAGTGAGGGTGGTGAGAAATTCTCTAACCTCCCCAAGGTCGAGTGTCAGAGTGGGTGAGCAAAGATGTGCTCTGGGTCTAGGAGATCCCAGATGGGATGCATCTGGTCCAGGCGTGGATTGTTGGGGAAGAGGTTCGTGGTTGGGAGAATATGGGGGAGGGGCAGCATCAACAGAGGGTAAGGAAGAGGGGTCCAGCTCATCAGGTTGGATAGGGTAGGTAGGGATGGGGGCGGGTAGTATAGGTCTGGCAATGGGGTAGAGACGAGAGGTCTGTCCCATAAGGTGGCTCGAAGGGAGCTCGTTGGATGAGAGATAGTCCTGTTGTTGGATAGGGGAGAGACTGATGAGGGTGGTGTGAAGGAGGGGTTGGATGTTGTTGGGAGGAAGGGTAGGGATGAATATTCTGAACCCAATGTGGTCAAGGGCATCGAGTATGATCCCTCCAGTACCCTGAATGGAGTAGGAGAGGGCTGCCACCCAAGATTCTCCAAGTTGGATTGGAGATCATTGTTGAATCTCCGATGAGAGGATTGAGTTTCTGAATGCCTGGAGGAGGAGGGGTATGATGGTTGACTGAGAGGATAAGGGAAGGTTCGTGAGGTGGAGCAAGAGGGGTGGTGATGAGATGATCATGGCATAGAGCATGTTCTGGTGGAACCGGGGAAGTCTATCTAGGAAAATGGGGATGGGATCCAATGTAGACAGTAACGCGTCCAAGGGAATTTCCAAGTATGTGGGGGGAGAAGCAGGAGGGGTTGCTGGCATAGAAGAAGGAGAGGGTGAAATAGAAGAGTGAGAAATAGAACGGAGGGACTTAAGAATCATTCCAACTGTCCACCTCAGCTGTCCAGCCAGAGTATGTGGCACCAGTGGAGTAGTGGAGTACGGGGGTGTTGACATCATGAGGGGAGACGATTCTGACTGAGATTCCGTGGGGGGTGATGTGGAGGACAAAGAAGAGGGTGTCGCAGGAGTATTGGAGTTTGAGGGCGATGGTGAAGATGGAATAGAAAAAGAAGAGAGTGAGGGCAGAGAAGATGATGAATACAATGAGGGAGAAGATAACTTTGATCATGTAGAGGGAGAGTGGGGTGGGGGGAAAGCCTTGGGACAGGAGGCTTTATATAGGTTGAGGATAGTCTTGGCATGTACCAAATTGGATGGTGGTTCCCACGTATTGTCAGAGGATGGATAGCCTTTCCATTTGATAAGGAACTGCAGATTCCAAGCAGAACCCCGATGTCCCACAATGGCTTCGACTTCATATTCTTCTTCTGATCTGAGAAGATCCGGTGGTGGGCATGAGAACAAGGGGCCATGTTTGTCAGTTTCCCGATAAGGAGAGAGAATGGAGGCATGGAAGATGTTGTGTATCTTCCAAGTGGGGGGGAGTTTGAGTTGGTAAGAGTCAGGGGAGATGACTTGGGTGAATTCGAAGGGGCCTTCTTGTCATGGAGAGAGTTTTCGAGAGTGGTACCCAAGTTTGAGGTTCTTGTTGTCAAGCCAGACTTTTTGTCTGACTTTCCAAGGGGAGAATTTGGTGGGGATGCAGGATTTCATATTGTCTTGCACTTTTTGATGGGTGGCAAGGGCTTCCATCCTAGCCTCATCCAGTTTGATAAGGCATTGTTCAGCAGCTGGTATGAATGTGGTGTAGGAAAGAGGGGGGTACGAACAGGGTTCATAGCCGTACATGAGGGAAAATGGGGATTGGTTGGTGACAGAGTGGGTGTTAGAATTGTGGGAGAATTTGGCCATAGGGAGGAGGGAGGCCCAAGTGGTGGGTTTTCCCTCACAAAAGATCCAAAGGTACATTTTGAGCTCTTGATTTATGCATTCTGTTTCGCTGTCTGTTTGAGGATGGTAAGCAGTGGAGAGAGCTAGGTCATAGTTTAGGAGGCATGCAAGTTCCTTGGCGAAAGTGGAGGCGAATTGTGGGCCTCGATTGAAACAAGCCTCAAAAGCTGAGCTTGTTAAAGTGAAAGACGGTGAGGTGAAGGGAATGTCACTCAGAATGAAGTGGAAACTCCAAGTGAACTTTGTTAGAGTTCCTTGGTCTGTATTCATGGGTTTATATACTACAGGCAGGTGTTACTGTGACTACTGTGACTGTAGATACAGAGATAAGAGAGTGTTCCGCCATTGGCTGGAATGTCATGGAATATGAGAGAATACCACAGCCTTTACCAGCATGCGTAAGGCATGAGGCGTGTGGCAGAATGGAAGAGAAGCATAAGTGGAAATGAAAAGAAGAATGAAATGATACATGAGGTGTGGCAGATCTTTAGATCATGCCAGAAACGAAATTAAGAAGCATAAATGTGGCAGCCAATAGGATCCAGTCCTTTGGACAGCCTTGACATGAGGTGCATACCTTGTCCTAGAACAGTGGTTGTTCTGGATCGAAGAGTGCGCTAGAGAAGGGGATAACATAGTTGGACTTCAAGTCCGAAAAAGAGTGGATGTCTGAGGGCAGGAAAATAGCGTTTGTAACATCGATCAGAGATAAGTTTGTCATGGAGTCCGAATCAAGGGAAAACTTGAGAGAAAAACAGGGAGGTGACGCCTTCGGCAGAGATTGTTTTCGAGCAAGGGATGTATGTAAATTACCCCCTTAGTAAGACCATGGTTGACCATGACCATAATAGAATCATGGCTGTCTGATGGGGGAAGATCGGTGATAAGGTCGACCAATACTTGTTGGAAGGGGCATGTCGCCTTTGAAGGAATAGGGGATAGAGGGGGTGTAGTTGGATGGGTGATAACCTTGTTTGTCTGGCAAGTGGCACAGCCAGTGATAAATTTTCAGGTAAAAGTTGCCATTCCTGGCCACCAATAGTCGCGGCAAAGGAGATGAAGTAGGCAGAAGTAGCCAGGGTGACCGGCAGCAGGGGAGTCATGGATGGATGCCACAAGTTCCTTTCATGCAGAATCGGGAATATAAAGATGCCCTTGAAAGAAAAGGGAACCTTCATGAAATTCCCAATCCATGGGTGAGGCGCGTGGGAAGAGGGAGCAGCCATTCTGGAGTGCGAGTAAAGCCTTCTTCACGATGGGGTCATTGGTAGAGGATTCGGCAATCTTGTTGGTGAGGTTGGTGTCGATGGCATTAATGAAATGTTCGGGGTCAAGGAGGACAACATCGTGGTTATCTTTGGAGGTGTCAACAAAGTCCTTTCTGGATAAGGCATCAGCAGGTCCCATGAAGGATCCAGGGTGAGTGTCATAGAGTATGTCGAAGTCCTGTAAGAAAAGCATCCACCTAGCGTGGCGGCAGGTAAGTTTGTGAGGTTCTTTGAAATAAGCCAGGTTCTTGTGGTCAGTGATAATCATGACAGGGTGAGGTGTGCTGCTGAGGTATTGTTGCCATTCCTCGAGTGATACGGAGTAGCACTCAAATAACCCAAGGATGATAAAAGAATAAGTGCACCGGGTTCTAGAGGCGCACCAGAGACAAACGCGGCGAGTAGCGAGAGGTGGAAGTCGTGTAGTGGCGGAATGTTGAATAAAGTGTAGTCCCAGTGAGGCAGAGGAGCTATCCTTAAATCCTACCCTGGGTAGTAGAATCAAGTAGATAAGACTAGGGAATAATCGTAAAGTACATGGGGTTTATATAGCGGAGAGAATCGTGCACAGACCATGCTGTGCGAATGCTATCGTCCAATGATAAAAGAAAAGGGAAGTCGTACGATGCGAGGATCGCGTATCCTGAGTCATATTGTCTGAGTAAAGATAAGGAGGAGCCAATAGCGAAAGAAGAGCGGAAGGTAGGCTATCGGCCAATCGGCAATTGCCGCCAGTGGTCACGTGTGTCAGATCACGTGACTGAAAGAAGTTTATACTGACATAGGAGCGTACCAGAAGAGAGACATCACGTGATCGTGTGAGAGAGTCACGTGATTCGAAGTACATGTTGGGACTCGTCTTCGAGGACTGAGTCTAGCGAAAGGGTTCGTTTAAAGGTAAAAGTTCGACGATGAATGATGCAATCATAACATCGAGGGCTTTGATAACTGCAAGCAGTTTGTGATTGTAAATATCATAGTTGTGCTCTGTTGGGGAAAAGGTGCAAGAGAAGTAGGAGCATGGGTGAAGATCACCGTTGACATCCTTCTGCATGAGGACAGCGCTGGTGCCGGTGAGGGAGGTGTCAGTCATGACTGTGAAAGGTTTCTGTGGGTCTGGCATGGAGAGGATGGGCAGGCAGAGGAATTTCGATTTAAGCTTGTTGAAAGTGTGTTGTTGGTCGTCTTTCCATTCCCAGGTGGCAGATTTCTTGGTGAGGGCGAGGAGAGGGGTGGCAATGGCAGAGAAATCAGCAATAAATTTCCTGTAAAAATTGCAAAACCCAATGAAGGATTGGACACCTTTGACAGATGTGGGGGAAACCCAGGACTTGATGACAGAGAGTTTGGTAGGGTCCATTCATATTTTGCCTTTGGCAATGATCATTCCTAGAAAGTCAATGGATTTCTGGGAAAAGGAACACTTTTCTAACTTGAGGTGGAGGCAGAGTTCTGCTATCCATTCCAGAACTCGACGAGTGTGTTCGTCGTGGAGGTCCTGGTCATCCTTGGTATGAATCAAGAGGTCATCCATATAGATGATAAGCCATCCTTCAGCCATCATGTCGCCGAAGTAGTGGTCCATGAAATGAGATTGGATGATTGAAGGTTGAATATAACCCTAAAGTCGGGTTATCGTAGTTGCTATTTTCTAAGTCCTTCCTTGAGGCAAGAACTTCCCTTTGTCGATAGGGGAATCGTCTTCTGGGTTTGTTCAGAGTAAAAGAGAGAAAGCAAATAGATTGAGATGGAGGTGAGTAAAGAGAATGTCCCAAGTGTTACAAACGCTATTTTCCTGCCCTCAGACATCCACTCTTTTTCGGACTTGAAGTCCAACTATGTTGTTCCTTTCTCTAGCGCACTCTTCGATCCAGAACAACCACTGTTCTAGGACAAGGTACGCACCTCATGTCAAGGCTGTCCAAAGGACTGGATCCTATTGGCTGCCACATTTATGCTTCTTATTTTCATTTCCGGCACGATCTAAAGATCTGCCACACCTCATGTTGACATTTCATTTCTGCTTTATGCTTCTTTTCCATTCTGCCACATACCTCATGCTTGACGCATGTACTCAAGGCTGTGGTATTCTCTCACATTCCATGATGTTCCAGCCAATGGTGGAACACTCTCTTATCTTCCTACAAACACGTACATACAGCTGGCCTGTAGTATATAAACCCATGAATATAGACCAAGGAACTCTAACAAAGTTCACTTGGAGTTTCGTCTTCAATACCCCACACTTCCCTTCTTGTCCGACCATGACGCAAAACTGGCAAACCCACAAAAACAATTGTCTTTACTTCGGGGATTGCTTGCTTGATCCAAAATGCTTGTTTCAACTTCTTGAATGCTGAATCTTGTTCACTTCCCCATTTGAAGGGGGTATCTTTCTTTGTTAGATCGTTCAATGGTTGAGCTATGTGGGCAAAGTTAGGTATAAATCGTCGGTAATAGTTACAAAGGCCTAAGAAGCCTTGTACTTGTTTGAGTCTGGTGGGCGTGGGCCAGTCCAGTACTCTGGCTACTTTCGAAGCCTGCATTTCTACCCCTTCTTGGGACACAACCATTCCATGGAAATCTACCTTCTTTTGTGAAAAGTGGCATTTTTCGGGCTTAATGAACAAATCATTCTCTCATAGCCGTTTGAGTACCTCTTTCACTATTTCTTCGTGTTCTTGCTGAGTCTTCCTGCTGGTGAAGATCATGCAGTCATCTATAAAGATGATGACTACTGCATACATGTCGTTGAAATTGTCGTTCATCATATTCTGAAAAGTAGATGGTGAGTTCGTCATTCCAAAGTACATTACCAGGGGTTCATAGGCACCCATTGGGGTTACAAAAGCCACTTTCCATTCATCTCCTTCTTTGATATGGACATTGTTGTATCCCCACCATAGGTCCATGGTGGTGAACATATCTGCTCCTTGCAGTCTGTCAATGAGAGATGGGATTAGTGGCAATGGGTACACATTTTTGATCATTCCCTTGTTGAGGTAACAATAATCCATGACTAAACATTTTTTACTGTCCTTCTTGGGTATAAAGAATATGGGAGCAGTTTGTGGGGATTTTGAGGGTCGTATGTACCCTTTCTTCAGTTCCTTCTGTAAAAAGTTAGCTACTTCATCCATCTCTGTTTGTGACAGAGGTATCACTCGTCCCTTTTTTGGGACAAAGTCTTCTTTAAGTTCGATTGTGTGATCCCACAGCTTGCATGTGGGCATCCTTTCAAATTCTTTCTCAGAGAATACATCTAAAAATTCATGGTAAACTTCTGGTACCATACTCTTTATATGGTCTGTTTCTTCTTTCTTGGTCATCACCCTTGAGAAAAACATGGGCGGTAATCTCATTCTTGATAGTTGTTGACAGTAGCTTGTACATCAGCTAAACTTGATGTCACCGGTAATCCAATCAATTTCAGGGTTGTGGCGGTTAAGCCAATCATATCCTATAAACATTGGGTGTGTTCCCAGGTTAGTTACATATGCATCCACAAATTCTGAATGTCCATTTATTTCTAAAAATACTTGTACCTTGTGCATAATTGCACCAATTGAAGAGTTTGATCCATCTGCATTTGAAATCCCTATGGGTGCAGGCAACCTTGTTCCTATAATACCGTTAGTGTCACAGAACTTCTTGTCGATAAAAGTGTTTGTGGTGCCTGAGTCGATCAATGACCGACAGGACACCGTATACTATCCTTGGAGTTTCCTAAAACAAATATTAGTAGTGGGAGAAAGATGTCCAGAATGATTAAGAGTGGAACGAATAAAAGTCTGAGGGTTGGAAGGGGAGGAAGAGACAAAATGTAGAGTAGGTGTTGAAATTGAAAAATTGTTTTTATCACAAAAAACGGAATTAAGCACAGTATTTTTTACTTCTGCTGCCACGCCTGAGTGGGATGCCGTTCCAGAAGTGGGAGGAACAAGAGATACATGGTCTACTGTATCTTGAAAAGAAAACTTGTCTGTAGGGGTATCATAGGAGAAGTTCTTGCTGCCTTCTACATCAAGTAATGAAAAGAAAAATTGTTCTGAAAAGGAAGAACAATTACAAACTGGGGCAGGGTTACCCTCTCTCACCCTGACCCTTGTCCTTTTACTGCTTCAGTGGCTTTATTGTCCATCTCTGCCCTGATGTGATCCCTCCAATATGCTTCAGCTTCGTCTATAATGTATGAAGCGTTGTGGGTGGCATAGCCGGCCAGTGGAGGAGGAGGTGCATAGGGCAGCACTGGGAAATTGGTCGTGTAACCCTGCAACCATGGGCCTTGATATCCACCCCAATGGTTGGAATGGACTTGTTGTTGTCATGGCTGTTTGGGCATGTGACAGTTTCTGGCCAGATGACCAGGCTTTCCACAATTGTAACATGTGAATTGCCCCTGTAGAGGGGGCATTGGGAGGGGGTGAGGTTGGCTGGCAGCTGGCCTTGTGTTTGCAGTAGTTGCCATCTGATCGATGGCCATGGGTGCACCTCTGCCAGGCTGGGTGCCATATTGGGAGTAATGGGAGGGGTATGCGTGCACAGGAGGAGGAGGCAGCAGACTGGGGGGTCTGTAGTACCAGGGTCTCATTGGAGTATTTACCTTAGGTTTGTTGGGCATCTGAGGGGGTTGCTCCCGCTCTTCTGCCAATTTCTTGAAGGCCTGGCCAGTCTTCATATACTCCTTGTAGAGAGGTCTGTAGTATGTCCCCTCTTTTGTTGGTGTAATAACACAGTGAAGTGATACCTCCTGATAAATGTGGTATGAGACCACCACCTTGAGTAGGTGGACTGCTTCACCATCCAAGACTTCTGCCTCATTGGTGAGCAGGTCGAATTTCTGTAGGAAGTCTCCATTCCTGGATTGTCCCTGTTTGAGCTCTCTCAGCTCCTTGTAGGCCCGGTGGGCCAGTGTCGAGATCTGGAAGAAGCCTTTTATGAGCTCTTGTAGCTCCTCCCAGGTAGGGTAGTCCAGGGGGGTCTTCCCCAGATACTTTTCCATTAGTTGCTGGGCGAAAGGCTCAGCAACGCCTTCAAATCTTAAAAGGACCACCGTTGTAAGCATATGGTCATCATGGAAATCTGAGGCTTTGACCCATGCTCGAAGGCAGGTCCACCACGTTCAGAATTTCTTTTTATCGCCATCCCACTTCCCAGGTTCAGCAAGTCTTTTGTAGGCGTCCTTTTTGCCTTTTTCCTCTAATTGGTGAATGAATTCACACGCGTGGATGGATTCATTTGACTCTTGAATGGGGGGTGGTGCTGGCTGGTGGGAAGAGCCCAACATATTCAGAGGTGGGCAGAAGTTGACTGGTGATTGGTAGGGTTCCTCGGTAATCAAGGGTGAAGAGGAGTGGGATGAAGGGTTTGAGGGTGAGTACCCCGACATTGTGGCTTACTGACCCATCTAAGCGGACCTCTGGGCCTTTATTGTCAGAGGGGTACCCCTATGAACCTTTTTGAGAGATGATTTTCCTCGCAGGTACGGGTGTGTGGAGAATTGTTTGTTATAAGTGAAGCGGACTTTCATACACGGGGCAGGCAGGTAGAATCCTCTGTGCTGGCTAGTGTGCATATGATGAAGAGCTAAGAACTGCAGGGCTGCTGGGCGTCAAGTAGTCTTATCTAAGTGATGTGAAGCGTCACTCAAACAAAATGAAGAGGAGAGAAAACTTAGAGAGGCAGGCTCAAGGGGAGCTCCAGAGACAAAATGGGCAATGAGAATGTCAAGATAGGGATTGAAGGAAATGTTGGATAATGAAGAGGATCCAAGTGAGATGAGGAGTTATCCTTAAATCACACCCTTGGAAGTATGATCAAGTAGATAAGACTGGGGAAACACCAGTTGCAACCTAGCTACTTAAATAGTGTCTGGCGATGAGTGTGCACAGACCATCTACCCTAAAGTAGGAAACCATGTATAGTATCTGACGATAAGGTGTCAGTCTCAAAAGTCGTAAAAGGAAATAGAAGTCCAAAGGGGACATATCCTGAGTCATTGTCTGTGTGTCAATGAGAAAAGAAGATAAGGAGGTTGCTGGGCCAATGGTGGAAGAAGAGCAGAAGATAAGGTATCGGCCAATCAGCAAATGCCGGGGTGGTCACATGTGTCAGATCACATGACAGAATGAAGTTTATACTGACATAGGAGCATACCAAAAGGAGGACATCACATGACTTTTTAAATACATGTTGGTGCCCGCTTTCGGGAGCTGGGCATAGCGAAGTTGATTAGTAAAGGTAAAAGTTTGAAATAAGTATGGTGTTCATAACATCATGTGCATAGGTAAACCTTCTGGCCTATCAGATATGTGTCACCTAGCACAGGCAATTGATGCCTGTCACTGGGAATGCAAGTCCAAGGTTTCCCACACCTCCGCTCATACCTCCAATCCCTTCCAATCCTCTAGACCATCTGCACCTTCACTATCTCCTGTCCCCACACCCACCTCCACACCCAACTCTGACTCTGTCCTTTACTCCAACCCTGATTCTGATTCCAAACCCTCCATCCCCAACCCCATCCCTCCTGCACCTGAATTGCCACTCAGCAAGGACAGTCACCTCACCTCCATCAAGCATCAATGATGCTTTGACCTCTTCCTTTGTTTGTTCTGTGGCCTCCCAGGACATCAGACTAAGGACTGTCCCAAGTCCTCTTGTGCTGTGCAGCTTCATGCAACACAAGCATCTCCAGAACCCTCCTCCAAGGATTCTGACTAGCCTCCAACACCTCTGACCTGTGTAGATGAGGCAGTATTGCCCTCTACTGCACACTAAAGGGAACACAAACCAATGCATCCAGTCATTACCACTCTGATTCTGTTATGGATTTTGAGGATACTTGGGAATGTGATGTCAAAATCAGTTGGAGCCTGAAGCGAAGCGTCACTCAAACAACCAAAGGAAGAAGAGAGGAGAATGAGTGCGCTGGGTTCTAGAGGTTTCCCAGCAACGAAATTGGTGAGGAGCAAGTTCTGAAAGTCGTGTAGTGGAGGAATGTTGAAGGATAGTAGGAGTCTGTTATGGATTTCGAAGATACCTGGGAACGAGACATCGAAATCATCTGGAGACAACTCCTTGGTGAAGAAGAGATGGACATGGATACATTTTTCTTTCCTACTCATTCCTATGATCGCTATTGGTTTGACCTCTCTTCCATGGCATATAGAGACCTCACTTGGGAGATCATTGACAGTGGTCAATACAACCCTCTGTACCATGACTTCTAGGATATCTTCAGACTTCGCACGGGAACACCGCCATTTCCCACGTTTACGGATGCCCCCAGACTTCTGACTCGCTTCTACCAGGAAGTCCCATTTATCTCTTTTACTCTTATATCTATCGGCTCTCCGCTTTCCTCTTTCGGACTCGGACCTCCAATTCCTTTCTTGGACACGGGACTCCACATTTCCTTTTATGTGTACATTTCCTTTTACGCGTTCTTTGTTGATTTCCTTTTATGATATATGCGACGTGACACGTCTCATTGATTCCCTTATACGTTTATTTTCCTCTATTTGTACCTTGTAGTATAAATACCTGCTGCTGTAGTAGAATAGCTCTTCAGCTAATTCTACGCACTTCTGCCTGCAAAGTCTTCGCTCCTGAAGAAGGTTGCTCGACTTACCTCCTGCGCTAAGCCCTTCCAGCTCTCTGTCTCATTTGCTAACGGGCTTCTCTCTTACCAGCGATAGCCATATACTCTGCTCCTAGTCATCGCCAACACTACGAGTACGAAAGGATCTCGAGTGAAGTCTTTGTTCCGCACCCACATAACAGAGTCCAAGTGAGGTTCAGAGTATATCCTTAAATCACACCCTTGGAAGTATGATCAAGTAGATAAGACTGGGGTTACCAGTCGCAAAGGGAACTACTTAAATACATTTGAGCATCATGTATGGACCATGCAGTGTATATCGTATCGTCCAATGATAAAAAGAGAAAGGGAATCATACGATGCGAGGATCGTGTATCTTGAGTCATAACATCTGTGTCAATGGGAAAGAAGATAAGATGATAAGGAAAAGCCAATAGTGAAAGAAGAGCAGAAGATAAGCTATCGGCCAATTGGCAAGTGCCGCAAGTGGTCACATGTGTCAGATCACATGACAGAAGGAAATTTATACTGACATAGGAGTGTACCAAAAGAGGAACATCACATGATCGTGTGATAGAGTCACATGACAAGAATTACATGTTGGTGCTCGCCTTTGAGGGCTGAGCATAGCGAAATGGTTTGTTAAGTAAAAAGTTCGATGAAGAATGATGGAATCATAACAGAGCCAGCTCTTTGGTGAAGACGATATGGACATAGATACATTTTTCCTTCCTACTCATCATTACGATCATGCTTGGTTTGACCTTTCTTCCATGGCATATAGAGATCTTACTTGGGAGATCATTGATAGTGGTCAATATGACTCTATTATCCATGACTTCTAGGCTTTACTTCAGACTTTGCATGGGAACACTGCTGTTTCCCACATTTATGGATGCCCCCAAATTCCTGACTCGTTTCACTTGGGAAGTCCCATTTTATTCCATTTCCTTTTATACTTAGTGGAACTCTGTTTCTCCCTTTGGACATGGGACTCTGATTCCTTTCTTGGACACAGGACTCTGCATTTCCTTATATGCATACATTTCCTTTTACGTGTCATTTGTTGATTTCCTTTTATGATACACACAACATGACACATCTTGTTGATTCCCTTTTACATGTTGTCCCTTTATGGTAATCCCCCTAGTATATAAAGGGTCAACTTGTAGTAGATAGCTCTTCAGCTAATTCTATACATTTCTGCCTTGCAAAGTCTTTGCTCCTGAAGAAGGTTGCTTGACTCACCTCCTGTGCTAAGCCCTTCCAGTCTTCCATCTCTTGTTACTTACAGGGCTTCTCTCTCACAAGCGATAGCCAATACTCTGCTCCTAGTCATCACTGACACTACAAGTACAAAAGGATCTCAAGTGAAGCCTTTGTTCCACACCCACATAACAGATTCAGGACTCCTTGGACCTAGTCCAAGTTGTCACCCCTCTGACCCCTGTCCCACTCTGCCCCATCTCCTATCCTCTGACCCTACTCCTTCTACTCCAATCTTACCTCTATTAATCCAACTTCTTGATGAAGCTCAGGTTTGACAATCCTCAACCTATGATCACTCTGACCACACAACTCCATGCACCTCAATTGGGTCCTTCTGTTCATTTCATCCAGGATGCCACTGACCTACTTGCTAACACTCCATTGAGTGACAAGTTACAGGCAGTAACTTTGTCCATTCACTCGAATATGTCTGCTGACACCCTGAGCTCGATATTTGTGGCATATGGGTTGTCACCCTTGGCTACTCCTGCTATTCTGGCCTCTTCTGGCCATCTCTGATCCTCTAGGTTATTCCAAATACCCTTCCCCTTGAAATCCATTCAATCTGATCACCTCCTTCCCAATAAATCTGACTCCAAGCATTTCTACCCATGTACTCCTTCTGCTAGACACTGGGATGTCTAGCTTAAGAGAGGGATATGACTCCCATCCCTAATGCCCTCATCTCTGTCCCTCATGATGTCACCTCTGGTACTCTGGTACTTCCACCCCCATGTCTGAACCCCCAACTCATCTAACTCCAAACACTTTGGAACAAGATGGTTATTGATTAAAGGCATTGCTATCTACTTCCTACCCATAGCCTCCTTCAGTTTGGCCAAGTCCTCAGAAGTTCCCACCACCTCCTCCTCTTGTTCCATCTCTGACATTTCCGACTCAATCTCAGACATCCCATCATCACATTCTCCCTTGTCATTCAATACCCCTCTTGCCCAATCCCTTTTCTCCATCTTCAGCCTGACCAGGTCCTGGAGAATGTTCCCAATCTGCTCGACCACCACAGACAGATGGTTGATCTTCCTCCCCAGGTACCTCATCATCAACCTATCTGCCTCTGGGAGATCCAAACTCTGAACCTGGCCTGCCTGAGGAACAACCACCCCAGCGAACACCTCCTTGACCTTCTTCCTCCTGGGCACCTCCTCTATCTCCACGTCATCCTCTTCCTCCAACTCCTCTGTTTTCTTCCACTTCTGGATTGGCTTCTCCTCATTGCCTGGATACATGCATCATTGCTTGCTCTTCTTGCAAGCGGTGCAGGTCCTTCCCTTTGTCCCCTCTCTAGGGACACACCCAATCCTGATCCTCTGACACCTCTGACACCTCCTCCCCACCTCCTTGTCCTTCCCCTTCCCTTTGGATGACAAAGCACCCAGCTCTGCTCTGACTTGCTCTGCCTATAACCTCTGATCAGCTCTGTCCACATCTGAGTAACTGTGTTACTCACCCTCTGTTTGGCTGCATCCTCAGCCTCCTTGAGCTGCTATACCTCAGCAATCCTCTTCGCCCCCTCAACAGCATGAACTGCCTCCTCAGCTACGTGCACCTGTTCTGCTTCCTCCATCCCACTCCATTCCCCTTCCTCCTCCATCTGCATCCTCTCCTCCTTGGCTTTGTGCCTCACCTCCTCAGCCTTGCACTCCTCCTCGAGCCTCCTATGTTCCTCCACCTCCTCTGCCCTTCTCTGTTCCTCCTCTGCCCTCCTCTGCTCCTCCTGCTCCCTCTGTACCCTCTCCTCCTCAGCTCTGTGAGCCTCCTCCACCCAAGCTGCTTCCTCTGCTATCCTCCACTCTTCCACCTCCTTTTGAGCCTTCATACAACACTGTCGTTCCTTGGCCTTTGCTTCAAACAGTTCATCACTGTCATTGTCGTCCTCCTTGAGGAGTCCATCGTTCCACTCTGTAATCTTGGTGATGTTGGACATGGTAAGGTTTGGTAGTTAAGACACGGATGGCTCCTCCCTGGACTTATATACAGTCCAACTCTGACATTTGAACTCCAACTCGCCCACCTGGGCCACACTCTATTATGCTTCACACACACCTCATGTCCACCCCTTTTCCAGCACTCTGTTCATGTCCAGTGCACTCCACCTCCACTCCACATCCGCTTTCTCCATTCGTGCCTAGTGCACACCTCCTGCCCATCAGAATCTGTCTAGACTCTGACGATCCTCCTAAGGCCTTCAAGGGTTCAGGCCTAAGAGGGGGATACTGTCATATCTATACATTACAATCCATCTCCAACCCCTTGGATGCAACTCCAACCCCTTTGACATCAGTTTGTACACTTGGACACAACTCTGAGTCCCTTCCACTCTATTCTGATCCCATTACATATCTCCATTCTACCTTAAGTATTTAGTTCATTTCATTTCCTGTGCATCACATACAAGCACAGCTCCAGCTCCTCTCTACATCCAATGCCACTTTTGGCTATTCTGTTCCCATTCATCCATCTTACTCATCCATTACTAATCTTTTGTATTACTCATGTACTTACTCATCCATCTTACTCATCCATTACTAATCTTTTGTATTACTCATGTACTTACTCATCCTCTGGCCTCTCATCTCTTCTGATTTCTATCTTATTCATCTGCTCTACTCTAATTACCAATCCATTTCTCCTCTGACTATATATACTTTGTAGATATGTCTTGTAATCTTTAGTCTGAATATTATCATTTCCTTTCAACTCAACTCCAACCTCTGTTCCTCCAAGACCTTGACGGTCTAACCCTTTGTCCTCTTTCCCCCTCAACTTGACCTAGTATTGGTCATCTCTGCACCTCCGATCTCCACTTCTCTGAAATTCAGGGACTGACTGTTGGCAAGGGCACAGCATATAAGCTGAAGCCAAGTCCTGTTCGACACTACCTCCGGAGTTCCAGAGTTATGACCTCCAAGTCAGACATGGCCTTAACAGAATACCAAGAAGCATCTGGTAGTGGCATGTATGCACCTTTTGTTGATCACAATAAATGGGAACTTGCACAATGGCTCATCAAAAATGTTAACCAACGAGCCACAGAAGAGTTTCTGAAGCTGCCTATTGTCAGTGTTGGTTATTGTCAGTTTCCTTCTGTATGTTGACATACCTTGATCAAGATTAAAAACTGAACACAGCTGTCCTACCATAGCAATTACATGTTCTTGAAGCTGGTGGATAAGCTGCCCACTGGCTCAGAATGGTCTTGCAGACTCATCCATGTTCATGGTGATGTTGAGCCAATCAATGATCCTGAAGATAATCCACCAGAAGGCAACTCAGAAGAGCTGGAGTTATGGATGCAAGATCCCATTGCCTGCATAAGAGAGTTAATAGGCAATCCAGCATTCTGTGAAAGTATGGAATACATGCCAGAAAAGTTGTACACAGACTGCAAAGGGTAGAAGTGATGTTATGACAAGATGTGGTCAGGGGACTGGTGGTGGAAAACTCAGGTATGTAGCAGGTTAGGAGTTCAACATACATACCTGATGATAATTCAGAGCCATTTGTCTGAAGGTGCAACAATTACACTAGTGATACTGGCATCTGACAAGACAGAGTTATGTACCACAGTTCAAGGGCAATAAAACTGCTTGGCCAGTTTACCTGATGATTGAGAACATCTCCAAAGGTGTTCACTGTGAGCCCTCATGCCATGCCTTCATATTGCTAGAGTACTTACCAGTCTCAAAGTTGGTCTCATTTGAAAACAACTTGGTAGCAGGATATCACCTGTACTACTATTGTATGAAGTTGTTGCTTTAGCCTCTTGTGGAGGCAGGTCACAATGGTGTGGAGATGGTGTGTGCTGATGGTTGGATTCACTGTGTCTTTCCAATACTTGCAACATTCATTGGTGATCACCCAGAGCAATGTTTGGTGGCATGCTGCACCAAAAACTGTTGCCCCAAGTGCCTGGTTTCTGCTGACCAACAAGGTGCAAATACTCAATTCCCATGGTGTGATCAACAAAGTACCTCACATGTGCTCTATGCTCAAGCAAATAACCAGTATCCTCCTGAATTTATTGCAGAGGGTTTGTTACAAACACCATATGTATTTATCTTGAACTTTTACCTTTACTAATCAACTTTGCTATGCTCAGCTCTCGAAAGCAGGCACCAACATGTACTTCAAAAGTCACGTGACCTGTCACATGATGTTCCTCTTTTGGTACACTCCTATGTCAGTATAAATTTCTTTCTGTCACGTGATCTGACACATGTGACCACTCTGGCATTTGCTGATTGGCCAATACCTTATCTTCTGCTCTTCTTTTGCCATTGGCCCAGCAACCTCCTTATCTTTCTTTCCCATTGACACATAGATGATGACTCAGGATACATTCCATTCAGACTTCTATTTCCTTTTATGATTTTTGAGACTGACACCTTATCATCAGATACTATACATGATATTCCTACTTTAGGGTAGATGGTCTGTGCACACTCATCACCAGACACTATTTAAGTAGCTAGGTTGCAACTGGTGTTTCCCCAGTCTTATCTACTTGATCATACTACTAAGGGTGTGATTTAAGGATAGCTCCTTCACCTACTTGGACCTCTCATCACTCTCAACATATCTTTCAATCTGTATCTTGATATTTTCATTGCCCATTTCATCTCTGGTGCTCCCCTCAAGCCACAATCCTTGAGTTTCCTCTCTTCTTCATTTTGTTTGAGTAACGCTTTGCTTCACTTAGATAAGACTCGTGGCAGACCCACAGTTTTTAGCTCTACATCACATGTGCACTTCCCAGCGCAGAGGCTTTTATCCCCCTGCCCTGTGTATGAAGGTCTGGTTCACATACAACAAACAATTCTCCACCCGCCCCTACCTCCAAGGAAAGTCATCCCTCAAAAAGGTACACCAGGGTACCCCTCTGACGATTAAGGCCCAGAGGTCTGCTTAGATGGGCCAGTAAGTCATCATGTCAGGGTACTCACCCTCCAACCCTTCATCCTGCTCCTCCTCACCCTCAATTACCAAGGAACCCTACCAATCACCAGTCGATTTCCACCCACCTCTGAATATGTTGGGCCCTTCCCACCAGCCAGCCCCTCCCCCCATTCAAGAGTCGAATGAATCTATCTACGTGCACGAATTCATTCACCAACTAGAGGAAAAAGGCAAAAAGGACGCCTACAAAAGACTCACTGAACCCAGGAAGTGGGATGGCGATAAAAAGAAATTCTGAACATGGTGGATTGAAACGAGATTGATTAATCGAAGGTTGAATCTAACCCTAAAGTAGGGTTGTGCTTATCGTATGTCTTTGAGTTCTCCCTTGTGGCAAGAACTTCCCTTTGTCGATAGGGGAATCGTCTTCGGGTGATTGAGTGGAACAAAAAGGAATAATAGATTTGGAAAGAGTATGAGAGGGGAGGTCCCAAGTACCCGATGGACAGGGAGTAAACCTAAAATCAAAGTCCTTGGGGAACTATGATCAAATGGATAAGACTGGGGTTGCCAGTCAA
Organism: Wakefieldia striispora; assembly: GCA_038090475.1. Taxonomy (NCBI): domain Eukaryota; kingdom Fungi; phylum Basidiomycota; class Agaricomycetes; order Agaricales; family Hymenogastraceae; genus Wakefieldia; species Wakefieldia striispora. The sequence continues at coordinate 6,384 of JBBPMU010000374.1, read as the reverse complement.
ATCCTCTACTACTTAAATACTGTAGCATATTGTGCACAGACCATGCTGTGCATATCCTAATTGAGTAAGTAAGAAAACGTACGATGTCCAAAATAGTCCATGTTCCGATGGGAACGTATCCTGAGTAATCGTCTATGTGTCAAGGGGAAGATATAAGGGAGACATACACAGCTCTCTGTGGCATGTGTCTTCCGATACGATCACGATCGGGGAATCTCCTGGGAGTGTGGAAAGAAGAAGACGGAAATGAAATGAGAAGAGTGAAACGTGGTCCAAGTATCTGCAGGGTAACAGTCAAAAGATAAGCCCCAAAGTCTAGAACGAAATCTCCGGTCCAATGTCCGGCTGACCTAAGTAGGCTGAAGGTCGTCTCACGTGTGGCGGATCACGTGGACTGAAAGGAATTTGTATACCACCATGGAAAGTCCCATCTGTCAGGAATCGGCAAGTGCCGCTAGGTGATCACGTGCCACAGATCACATGATGAAGGAAATTATACTGTGGTAGGAGTGTACCAATAGGTCACGTGAAGTCACGTGGTTCAAAGTACATGTTAGCAGGGGTCTTTGGGGGCGCCCTGTAGTGAATCATTCAAATGTCTGTTTAAAAGGTAAAGGAAGGAATAAGTAAAGCATCATAATTCAGGAAAAAGTACAGTTTTGTAACATGGATCCACCTCTGGGCATGGGTCGAAGCTTCCGAGTTTCACAACAACTGCACCCTCATGACAGTGGTCCTCCTTAGGTTTGAAGGCATGGCTGAGCCCTTTGCTCCACAATTAATGGAGAAATATCTAGGGAAGACCCCCCTGGATTATCCAACCTGGGAAGAGCTCCAAGAGCTCATTAAAGGCTTTTTTCAAATCTTGATGCTGGCTCACCAAGCCTATAAGGAGCTAAGAGAATTGAAATAGGGTCAGTCCCAGATTGGAGATTTCCTCCAAAAATTCAACCTGCTCACCAACAAGGTGGAAGTCTCAGATGGTGAAGCAGTCCACTTACTCAAGGTGGCGGTCTCATACCACATCTATCAGGAGGTATCACTTCATTGTGTTATCACACCAATGAAAGAGGGGGCATACTACAGACCTCTCTATAAGAAGTATATGAAGACCAGCCAGGCCTTCGAGAAACTGGCAGAAGAGTGGGGGCAACCCCCTCAGACACCCAGTAAACCTAAGGTAAATACTCTGACAAGACCATGGTACTACAGACCCCCTGGTCTGCTGCCTCCTCCCCCTGTGCATGCTACCCCCACCGCTACTCACAATATGGCACCCAGCCTGGCAGAGGTGCACCCATGGCCGTCAACCAGACAGCAACTAACACAAATTTGAGGCCAGCTGCCAGCCAACCTCAACCCCTCCCAATGCCCCCACCACAGGGGCAATTTATGTGTTATAACTGTGGCAAGCCTGGCCATCTAGCTAGGAACTGTTGTGCACCTCGTCAGCCATGACAACAACAAGTCCATTCAAACCACTGGGGTGGATATCAAGGCCCCTGGTCACAGGGTTATGCAACCAACTTCCCAGTGCTGCCCTATGCACCTCCTCCTCCACTGGCTGGCTATGCTGCCCACAATGCTTCGTACATCACAGACGAAGCCGAAGCATACTGGAGGGATCATATTAGGGCAGAGATGGACAATAAGGCTGCTGAGGCAGTAAAAGGACAAGGGTCCGGGTGAATGAGGGTAACCTGGTCTCTGATATAAACATTTCTTTTTCTGAATGATTTTTCTTTTCACTACTTGACGTAGAAGGCAATGAGAACTTCTCCTATGATACCCCTACAGACAAGATTTCTTTTCACAATATGGTAGACCATGTATCTGATTCCTCCTCCACTTCTGGAATGGCGACCCATTTGGGCATGGCAGTAGAAGTAAAATATACTGCACTTAATTCCGTTTTTTCTGATAAAAACAAATTTTCAATTTCTACCCCTACCTTACATTTTGTCTCCTCTTCCCCTTCTAACCCTCAGACTTTTATTCATTCCACCCTTAATCATTCTGGACACCTTTCTCCCACTACTAATATTCACTTTAGGAAACTTCAAGGATGGCATACGGTGTCCTGTCAGTCATTGATTGACTCAGGCACCACGAACACTTTCATTGATAAAAATTTTGCAACACTAACGGTATTATAGGATCAAGATTGCCCACACCCATAGGGGTTTCAAATGCGGATGGAACGAACTCATCAATTGGTGCTATCACACACAAGGTTCAAGTATTTTTGGAAATTAATGGACACTCTGAATTCATTGACACTTATGTAACTAACTTGGGAACACACCCAATGTTCATAGGTTATGATTGGCTTAACTGCCACAACCCAGAGATAGATTGGATTACTGGTGATATCAAATTCAGTCGATGTACGAGTTATTGTCAACAGTTATCAAGGATGCGATTACCGCCTACTTTCTTCAGTAGAGCAATGACAAAGCAAGAAGAAGAGGACCACATAAAAAGTATGGTTCCTGAAACTTACCATGAATTTTTAGATGTATTCTCTGAAAAAGAATTGGAAAGGATGCCCACACGCAAATCATGGGATCACGCTATTGACTTAAAAGAAGATTTTGTCCCCAAAAAGGGACAAGTGATACCTCTGTCACAAACAGAGATGGACGAAGTAGCTCACTTTTTACAGAAAGAATTGAAGAAAGGGTATATCCGACCCTCAAAGTCCCCACAAACGGCTCCTGTATTCTTTATACCCAAGAAAGACAGTAAAAAACACTTAGTCATGGATTATCACTACCTCAATGAGGGAACAATCAAAAACACTTATCCGTTACCACTAATCCCATCTCTCATCAACAGATTACAAGGAGCAGACATGTTCACCACCATGGACCTACAGTGGGGATACAACAACATCCACATCAAAGAAGGAGATGAATGGAAAGGGGCTTTCGTGACCCCGATGGGCGCCTACGAGCCCTTGGTAATGTATTTCAGAATGACAAACTCACTGTCTACCTTTCAGAATATGATGAACAACAACTTCAACAATATGTATGCGGTAGTCATCATTTTCATAGATGACTGCATGATCTTTACCAGTGGGAAGACTCAACAAGAACATGAAGAAATAGTAAAAGAGGTACTCAAGCGGCTAAGAGAAAATGACTTATTTGTCAAGCCCGAAAAATGCCACTTTTCACAGAAAAAGGTAGATTTCCTTGGGATGGTCATATCCCAAGAAGGGGTAGAAATGCAAGCGTCCAAAGTTGCTGGAGTACTGGATTGGCCCACACCTACCAGACTCAAACAAGTACAAGGCTTTTTAGGCCTTTGTAACTAATACAGATGTTTCATACCTAATTTCACCCATATAGCACAACCCCTAAATGATTTAACAAAGAAAGATACCCCCTTCAAATGGGGAAGTGAACTAGATTTGGCATTCAAGAAATTAAAAGAAGCATTTATGAAAGATTCCCTTTTGGCATATCCTGACCAAAAGAAGCCAATGTGTGTAGAAACAGACGCATCAGATATAGCAACCGGAGCAGTATTATTGGTAAAAGATGACAACAGTATTATCGGTAAAAGATGACAACGGTATCTGGAAGCCTTGCACTTTCATCTCCCATTCTTTCGATTCAGCAGAAAGAAATTAGCCTATTTATGACAAAGAACTATTAGCAGTCATCCAAGCATTACAAGACTGGTGACACTATCTTGTTGGCAGAGAAACTTTCGAAATTTGGACTGACCACAAGAACTTGGAATATTGGAAAAAACCACAAACACTATTGTCTCGACAGGCCAGGTGGCACACTCTACTCCAAGAGTTCAACTATGTCATGTGCTACAAACCAGACACACAGAATGGACGAGCAGACACACTCTCCCGAAGACCTGACCATGGCAACACAGTAGAGAACCACAATAAAAACATAGTGGTCATCCTAGAATCCGAGGTAAAGGTGGTAAACGCACATCACACCACAGTGCCACCATAGTCTCCCCCTTTTTTGAAAAAAAACAAAAAGAAACAGCGCTGCTAAAAGAATCTCAGATTCCACAGGGATTCGTCTTCTGTGATGAAGAAAAGATATACAAAAACGACAAATTTAAAATATTTATCCCCACATCTCTCCAAATGGAATTATTAACGCTCTTCCACGATTCTCTGGTAGCAGGACATGCTGGATGGGCCAGAACAGGCCATCTTATTTCCCGTTTTTACACTTGGAATGGCATGACTAAAGACATTGCCAAGTACATAGATCACTGCCAAGCGTGCACCCTCACGAAGGGAAAGCAAAATGCACCTGCAGGAAAAGCAATGCCCCTTGAGGCAGCCAAATGCCCATGGGAAGACATTTCGATAGATTTCATAATGGGATTACCTGTTTCTAATTCATATGATTCCATTTGTGTCATTGTTGACCACTTCTCGAAAGAAGTGGTGTTTGTTCCTTGTTTAAAAAAGATTTCTTCATTAGATCTAGCGAAACTTTTTAGAGACAATGTATGGTGTCTACATGGACTCCCCTCCTCAATAATCTCAGACAGAGGTCCACAGTTCATCTCGGAATTCACCAAACACCTATGTAAACTCCGTATACCTTTGCACATATGTAGCAAAGCAACAAGAGGACTGGAGCGAGTGGCTCAAACTTGCACAATTCCAACACAATAATTCACTCAGTTCAGCAACCAGTTCTACTCTGTTCACAATCACAAAAACATATGCCCCACATTTGGGTTTTGAAGGAGATGCATCTCCAGCAAGAGTGTTCGGTGAAGACTGTGCGCATGCACATGAAAAGGTACAACTCACTCTTGAAGAAGCACGGCAATGGATGAAAAAACAAGGCGATCGTCACTGCTTGGAAGCCCCTACATACAAAGTAGGGCAACAAGTATGGTTATCCATGGAGTATCTCAAGCTCCCATACACTGCAAAAAAGCTGACACAAAAATGGATCAGACCATACGTCATCACTAAAGTTCTTCTAAATGCGGTAATGTTACGATTACCTAAAACTTTCAATATTCACCCTACTGTTAACATTTCTCGAGTGAAACCATACAAAGAGACCCTCACAGGACAACTGATGAGAAAACCAGATGCTATCATTGTCAACAAGGAAAATTACAAAGAACACAAGGTAGACTACATCGTCACCTCTCACATAAAAAATAAAAGATTGGAATACCTCGTCCACATCAGCAAACTGACCCTTCCCTATAGTTAAGGCTACAGACATCACAGACTGACACAGATGTGTGACAGATGTGTGACAGACTGGAAGATACTGGAGTAATACTGGATGAAGCTGGAGATGCTGGAAGAATGTTGGAGGAGTGATGAACCAAACAAAATCTGGACCAAATAAACTAAACCTGACTTAATCAAACATATCAAACCTAACCAAACACACTAAACCTGACCAAACAAACTAAACCTAGCCTAACCAAACATATCAAACATACCAAACCTGACCAAACAAACTAAACCTGGCCTAACCAAACACACCAAACATACCAAACCTGACCAAACAAACTAAACCTGATTTAAACAAACATACCAAAACTGATCAAACAAACTAAACCTGACCAAACAAACTCAACAAACAAACATACCAAACCTGACCAAACAAAACATATCAAATGAATCAAACAAACTAAATCTAACCAAATATATTAAACCTGACCAAACAAACAAAATATGCTTTAGCCAAATATATCAAACTTGACAAAATAAAACCAAACATACTACACCTGACTTCACAACCAAAGTAAACAGACAAAAGTGGACCATGGTCAGGTTTTGTTTGTTTGGTCAGGTTTTGTTTGTTTGGTCAGGCCAGATTTGGTTTGTTTGGTCAGGCCAGGTTTGGTTTGTTTGGTCAGGCCAGGTTTGGTTTGTTTGGTCAGGCCAGGTTTGGTTTGTTTGGTCAGGTTTTGTTTGTTTGGTGTGTTTGGTTAGGCCAGGTTTGGTTTGTTTGGTCAGGTTTGGTTTACTTTATTTGGTTAGATTTGATATATTTGATTAGGTTTAGTTGGTTTAGTTTAGTCAGGTTTAGTTTGTTTGGTCAGGTTTGTGTACAAAACAAGTGTACAAAAAAGCGTACCAAATGAAGTGTAGTCAGTCAATACATGTGCAATCAAATGACTTAGTCAAATTTTGTGTTCTGTCCATTTTAGGAATGTGGCTTTTATTTGTGTCTATTTTGCTCTTCTTGTATATTTAAACTCAGCTTTCATCGAAAAATTTCCCACAACATCTCTTTCCTCTATCATCATCATCTCACATCATTCATTACACTTTTTCACTACACTTTTTTGCTACACTTTTTTGCTACACTTTATCAACACTTCATTGGTAAGTCATTACTCTAGTGCTTATGT
>JBBPMU010000373.1:6431-26213 GCA_038090475.1 Wakefieldia striispora | reverse complement strand
ATGGTAACAAGTATATCGTCTCTCGGGATGCCACGGGATGGATCCGANGCCCCAGCTCAGTTCTTCGACACTCACGCTCGGCGTCAGCTAGCCGAAGAAAACCTCTCATTGGGGACGATTGACATCATGGCAAGTTCCTTTCACAGCTCGGCCGTGCCCGCTTTCTTATCCACCACTCTGTCACTAGTGTTCTGCTCAGTCGACTGGTAAGATCCAACGCCTGGCATCGTTGGTAGTGGACGCAACCCCGATCGACTGGTCGTCGGGCCAGAGTTCTGTTGGGTTATGTGCGCGCGTGCGATCGAACGTACTTGTAGCCACACATTGATTAGTAATACGGTAGAGTCGAGTTTATACCGCTACTGCCAACTCATCCGCGGTTGACCGTCCTCGCGCCGCAAAAGGCCTCCTTTACAAGTTCTGCAAAGGCATTCCAGTTGAGCGCTTCGACGAGTAACCAGATTCAGTTCATGATGATCCCAATGGCCGACGCTACCAGTAAGTTCTTTGTCATGACCATGTCGCAACACTGAGCGTCTCATAGGAGGCCCAAACAAGCACGTCGCGCTGGCGGCAGAGGTCTTCGATGCGAACAGCGCCGGGATGGCGATGTATTGTGCGACCTACGATCCGGATCCTGGATCCACGTCCCCACTTCTTATGACCCCTTGCACTAGCGTGGCGCACTCGGCAGCTGCAATCGGCAACACGGCTGATCCTTGTAACCCGGCGAACACTTCCTTGTCCAATTCTCACCAGAGCCAGATCTTCTCCTACGACCCCTCGAGCGGCCAGGCCAGACTGCTGGCACGCGTCGTGGCTGATATCGGTTCGATCTCATGTACTGGGAGCAGCAACGCCACGACGAGTGCGAATGGCTCTGGCTCTGCAAGATCGGCCAGTAACGCTTCGACGAGTATAGCTCTCAACGCCAACGCCTCACGATAGGCTGAAAAGGTTACTCTCGTCTACGTCGTGGGTGCACCCGAAGTGCCCGCCCGCGCACCGTCTGTGAGCGTGGCCCCTGCGGCCAACGTCGCCAGCACTACCAAAGCACGAACCGGCCAGATAGCCGTCCTCACGACCACCACAACACCTACCACGATGGTCGCGTCCACTACTCCAATCGGACCATCTCTCCCGCTCGTGCTGCTGTCCCCGTGTCAGTGTCAGCACCCTCGACGGCTTCTAGGCCGACGACTGCAATCACCTCTGGGGTCCCCTCGACGGCACGATCGCCTTCGGATCTTGAGAATATGCTGTCTGTGACAGTAACCTCGAGCGCACCGAAGAGCGCCAGAGACCCTCGGGGTTGAGACGACCACGCCCTCTAGCTCTGCTAGTGCGCCTCTCAATACGTCGATCGCAAACGAGATGCCGCCCCAACGACGTGCAGTGGTAGAAGCAAACGCGTCAGTAGTCCAATGATGTAAATGGTATGTGAAATGGACACGCAAGTGACAAGACGACGTCGATGGATGTGATGCTGGTAGAATAGGACCACGAGAGCGCTCGACGGATGCGACCTCACTGTAAGTCACTGGACTGTTCCATGACTAGACAAACTAAGAACATTTCATCAAGGTCGGCAGTACCATGAAAACTATGTCAATGATGGATCCCGAGACCGGCTCTCTCATGCAAAGCTGGCCCATCCAAATGGCTATCCTCCAAGCGGATGTTGTGATAGCAACTTGGATGGGCCAGCTCTGCTGAGCACGACGCACGTTCGGTGGTTCGTCGGGACTCCTTGCGCACGGTGTTGGTTTCTGCAATGTGCCATTTTTGAACATGCCCTGTAGAATCTGTAATCAAGGCTGACATTGCCCTGGAATTATAACGGAGTCAGAGAGAGACGAAATGGATCTGAGTCATTGTGTGCGAGGCTGAGGTGGCGTGTTGATGAAGAGAAGGTCAGAGAATGAGTACTAGTGTCAATGCCGATCTTACCCTGAGATATCCGGTTTCCATCCCATCCCAGAGTGGAAGACAATGAGAGCTGAGCCGGAGACCGAGGAGGGCGGGAGGACTCGGAGATACAAGCGAAGCCGACAGACATCGAAGGTGAAGCGCAGCATCGAGACGCTTCGAGACGAATCAGATACAAAAGGAGAGGCCAATACCAACAACAACTATCCCAAGACATGGGACATTCCAACCCATCGTCAACGCCAGCAAGCATGTTGCATCATCGCTTGACTGGTTGAGTGACCAAAATGACTGGCTATTTCGACATATGGGATAGATGTGCCCAACTCTCACCGACTCGTTTTTCAACAAGGCAAGGCAAGACGCTACTTTTGTGGTCTTAGGAAATAACTGTTCGAAGTGCTCTTACCGTCAATCACCACGGTATTAAACGAAACGAGAGATGATCAGGGTGCAGTCGAATTATGTTGTTTAAGGCATTTAAGCCTGCAGTCCTTCTGGCAAGTTCGTCGGTGTAGACGTGCGACATGGCATCCGCGAGGTCATCAACAGCGCGCGGTAGTGGAACAAATGGTTCTCCACACCCGGAACCCCCTCGCGACCAAAAAAGTGTCAAGGAAAAGACCGAAGCCTTCGTATTGAAGTGAAATTGGTGGGTAGTGAGAGTGAGGAGGCTTGTCTCCAGGTGTTTCATAGGGGTTACGGTTATGGCCGTGGTCGAAGAGACAGCCATCTTTGTCGTGCCATGATCTGTAATGTGCTGCCTGCGACACCAGTGAGTTTGGCTTGTTTCGTTTCGTAACGTCTTATCCTCTTCACGAGCACGCTTTTCTCCTTTCCGCCGCTTCAGTCAGGTAAGATGCTGTCAGTGGGACGAGACTTCCCTCCGGCCTCAAGAGGAATCCATCTGACAACTAATCGCACCAGGTCCGAATTGGAAACGAATGGGCTGAGCGGGGCGTTGAAAGGTTGCTCCTTCGCGAGGGCCTCCAGGGGTACATCTGGGGGCAATCTGAAGGGCACAGGCTCAGGGCTCGAACAGCTGTGTAGAAGCTCTAGCTTTTGCGGGTGGTATCAAGGATCAGGCGTACCTTCCAAAAGGTGAAATCTGGGCTGATTTGTGTCCCCGTTTTCGCCAGGAGCTGTGCAGCAATTAGGGACGAAACCTCGTCTAGAGAAGTGTGTTCATCGAGATCACGCAGGTTAACGAGCGAGGGTGGATATTAATGTTGTCGTAACTCATAAGTGGTGGCAAAGTGTGTCACGGGACGGGTTGCCCCCGGCCGAGCTTGAAGTTTGCTGGTCTTTGTATTACCGTAACGGTCGATCTTCAAACAAAGTCCTGTTATCGCATTCACCTCATTCTGATGGCAGACACATTCGACCTCGAAGAACTCGTTCATCTCGAACAGACGTCCGCACATTTCTTCCCTCGTCATACCCGCATCTGACGCGACCCCACCCGAACAGGTGCTACGACGCAGGCTACACCGACGGCTTCGCCCACGGCCGCATCCACGGCCTCATCGAGGGCCGTGCGCTCGGCCGCGAAAAGGGCTTCGAGATATGGGACGAAATCGGGTACTACGAGGGATTCGCAGAGACGTGGCAGGCGATGGTCGCCCTGCGTGGCCGTGACGACGCGTGCGTGTCTTCCTCCCTCCGTCGGGCGAACGCCGAGGTCTGATCGGACGGTCCATCCGATGTAGACGCGCCCTGCACCACATCGCCCACCTCCTCGACCTCATCCGCCAATTTCCGATCGTCAACCCGTCGCCCCAGGCCGACACTCACCCACCCACCTCCGACGACCCCGACCTCCCCAAACTCCAGCGCCAAATCCGTTCCCGGTACAGAGCCCTCTGCGCCTCTCTCGGCGTTCGACCCACCCTGCGCGCCGGTGCCGACGATCAACCGGCTCAACCCGTGGATCAGCAGAACCAAGGACACAAGCGGACGACACGCCCGGACGTGTGGACCCTGACGCAGATGCGAGATCGTGACGGTGGACGTCCGGCGACGACCGAGCAAGGCTTGAGTTTTTAAAACCAGGCTCGGGCTTCGAGGATCAGGCGCGACGCTTCGTGGACCGTCAGCGTCAGCCATGCCATTCGTCGAAGCATGTATGCGCCTTTACAGCACATCTGCGGCGAGTCGTCTCAACGTGGTCGTTTTCTCGGGATCAAACACTCAGCAGCCACGATGATGAACGTAAAAACGCAGTCGCGCGCGCTACGTACTTCCAAATCACATAGACAACATCATTACATACAACATGCCAAGCGCACATGGTGGGGAGAGCAGCATGAAAAATACACACGAACGTGGTTGATACAGGTGTCTGATGTACACGGAGGAAATGAACATGCCACGGTGTGCGTCCATCAATGCCCGCAACAGGTCGTCATCGTGCCGTTCGTGCCGTTCGTGCTGGTCCGGTGGTGCCCGTTCATGGGAAACGCAGCCGTGCTGTGCACGTCCTTGGTACCAGGAACGTCCATGCTCGGGTTCTTGTCGAAGAAGCTGTTGGGCTTGAACAGGATGCTGACGTGTTCCACAGGCATTCTGTCAAGGCGCACGTCAGCCTCTGGTACGCTGCCCAAACGTGAATCGCGGTACTCACACCGGCCAGTCCTCCGGGCGTGGAATGTGCGTCGTACCTGTCGTCGCACGTAAATTTCGCCAACAAGAGAAAGAGAGCGCATGACACACCAACAGTGAGGTAAAGCACGATATCCTCGTCGTCGATGCTTCCTTGACCGTCCTTGACCCATCTGCCAACGGAATCCTTAGGCTCCTCTCGAGTCTGAGGGACATACTTTCCACTCGGCCACATCCGACCGCCTCTCGGACCCTCGACGTCCTTCACAACCCACAACGCCTTGTGCGCAAACGAAGCACGACGGGCAATCCATGAATCATTCTTAGCCAGAAGAGGAAGTAAACCTCCCTTCATCATGATCTGGTACGACGAGGGCTTGCCAGAAGCGTAGTGCGTCTTGTTCAGATTCGCGATCCGCCAGCGACGCTCCGCGGCCCAGTCAAAGTCCCGTGCACCGTCTCCGACTTGGTCCTTGAGAACGCGCTCCTTGACGTAAAAGGCGTTGCCCGCAAAGTTCTCCTTCGAACCCGTCGGCGCCTCGTGAGAGACGACGTCAGATTCAATGACCGAGTTGTTGATCCCATCGAGCATTGGGTCGACGCGGACGGAAAAGATGTGTTGATGGAGTTGTGCATTGACACCTGGTGCAACGACAGTTCCGTGAGGATTGGGTTCGTTAGGACCAGCAACGTAAACTTGTAAAATCCCACTGAGACGGATCTCAAGTTCGATGTTGCCGTCTTGGTAAAAGTAGTAGTTCCAAATGTACTCTGGGAGTTACCCGTCAGACCCAGGGCAGTAAAGAATGAAAACAAATCTGACCATAGTTGGCAAGAGTGCAGACCATGCTGACCACGAGGCGTCGACTTCTGACGGTGTGCGAACGGCCACCTGGACGGTAGTCAGTGTGCTTCCAAAGGACGCCAGCATCCTCTTCATGAATGCAAACTGCATTCTTTATGACGAATGCCGTTCCGGAATGAGTAACGTATGAACCGGGCTGTGAGGAGAGTCAGCGAGCGTCCCGACTTGGCTCAGTGGTTTACGTACCAAATAGTGGATCTTTCCTAAACAGTCACATCCAAGAGAAAGATCGTTGGCCATGGTGCCCATACCATATTCCCCGCTGTCACCGGGTAAGGCAATGTGCGTCGTTAAACAACTCTGATACTCACCTATCAAATGCAAATTTCCTGCAGTGAGGGAATTCAGGAGCGCCATAAGGTACCACCATTTCCACGAGACTAAGACGGTAAAAGATGGGTCGAATCTCGCCGTCATCGTTGTAGGTGATCGTGGATATTGCGACACCCTCACGGTGGTTGAATGCTGTCCGGGGGTATTGCGTCTCAGAAAGCTTGACTAGAATCGGGCAGTGGGCTCACAGATGTGCATCTTCCATTTTTGCCATTCCAACGTGTTGCCGGTCATCTTGAAAGACACGCCCTCTGGTTGCAAGATATGTAAAGGCTTGAGATCGTCGCGTGGCCTGTACGTCGGGTCCGTATGCTCCATCAGATCCGGCAGGAAGTCGAACGAAGTGAGTGGGGGAGGTATCCGTTCACGGTTCGCCTTGGCAAACGACTCGTCGGAGAGCGCAAACGCCTCCGTCGTATCGACGCTGAGCTCGTGCGATCCGTCCTCGGTATGCCTGTATCCAGGTGGAAAGTCAATCTGAACCACCTTTTCTGCAACCGAGTCAATGACTGGAATGAAATCCTAAAATACATCCAACGTTAAAAATGGTGTGGAATAAAGCAATCAAACGAAGAAAGATTGACAAGAGGGTGTGCATAGAGATTGTCGTGCTCTGAGAAGCGAGCGAAGAGAAGCGCCTGTTGAAGACGCTGCTGTTTGGGGAACCGGTCATCGTATCCGATAGCCCAGCCGTCGGCGAATATCTGGTGGGGTTCGATGCCTGGGCGGGTCAAGTTGGTCTGGTAGAGGACACAAGAGTGGGTAGGCGCTTACCGACTTGTTTGGCGAGCGCCTGAACCTTAGGGTCGTTGCGAACCACGACCTCACACATGACGAGCTCCTCAGGTGTGATCTGTGGCTCGGAACCGTCAGGAATGTGGTCGATGGTCTCGACTTCCCACTCCCCGCCGTTGAGGGCGATGATCGCATTGTAGCAACCTCTGATTGTGATGCGATCGTATCAGTGATCGTGCCTTGTAGATCCGTTACTTACCCATTGATGACGTCGATGAACTAGGAAGGAATTAGGACATGTGTGGATAAAGAGACAGAATATGACTTACGTCGCATTCGGCCTTTCTAACGATGTCGACGGGGGACTCGGGCCTGGCACCGTGAGCGAGTGGAATGCCGAGGGCAGCGAGGACATCCCTCTTTGGGGGCGGGAGAAGAAGACACGTAATGAAACGTACGGCCTTTATAGGCGTGTTCGCGGCAGTATAATGCCTAATTGCAAGAGTCACCGCATTGATCTAAATAGGACGTGCGAATGATGTCTGAGCGCACGCGGACGAGGAGGACCAATCGGAAAACAGACCTCGCCGGGGGAGAGAGGGTCGAGGGGGTGACTGCCACCGGTAAGCTTTGTAGGCTTGGTGAAAAAAGTCCTAGGGGACGAAGTAGAAATGGGAGTAAGAAGCGCGGCGGGAGCCATGTGTAGATGGTAGCGGGGACGGAGTGAGGCTGATAGGCCACTGGAGAGACGAATCTGGGAAAATGGCGCTGCTCTTTATACGGTTGAGGGGGAACCTGAGAAATGACATGTTTGCGGCGACTCATGGGGTCTTATCGCGAGTAATAAGACATGAGTCCGGTTAGATAACCGGCAGGGCGATAGCTGGTGGCCGAAGAGGATTGCAAAGACAGTCAACTTGCCATGTACACGTCGAGACTTAGTCCGAATGGGGCGGTATATCAGCTTCTTGCCCGCAGTAGCACCACATCTCTTATCTGACAGAAACGACTTCCATTGACAAGCTGGACACAAAAACTCGAAAAAACGACTGGATAACGAGTAAAAGGCACCATGCAGGGGTGGGATGACAACAGGGCCAAGATTGTGACTGACTGTGTAAATCCAGTCGAATGTCAAGCTTGAAGGAGAGGTACGGAGATCCGGGCCACACGAGCAACTGGTCAGGTGGTGACTCATCAATTACGTTAACGATGGTCCCGATCCGGACAGCCCGGGGCAGAGTATCAACGTCGCAGGACTATGCCATCACTAGAGGAACCTCGAGAATTCGAGCACTATCAAGTACTTGATCCCACACCCACGAGCGCTCTGCTGGAGCACATGCCCATCTAGTCTATATTGGTGGTGTTCGCAGGACCCGATTAAAGACCTGGAAGCGAAAAAAAAAAAAAAGACACGAGGCGCCTGGAACCGAACAAGGCCGAACTGAGCCTCGGTGAAACTCGAGTTTACATATTGATGAGTCGAGAGTCGCCTGGCTTTGCGTGTCAAGCTCAAGGTTGGTCAAGGAAGAACGGAAGTGGTTTGTTGGTGGTCGTGCCATGGAAACGAGCTTCCTGATTCGCGTTGTGTACTTTTCGAGTGATATATTGCCGAAACATTATCGACCACTCCACCATGACCATTCAACACACCCAACTCGTCGAGCAACCTCAGCCTTCTCCACTCACACCGGTATCCACCGTTTCGTCGACAGAATTGTCCCCAATCAACGATACCATCCCAGTAGACAACAAGAAGAGGAAAAAGAAAAAAAAGTCGAACAAGTCTACGTCTAATGATCTCCCTCCTACACTGCCACGAAAACCAACCTCAGATCTGGAGCGTCCTCCCGTGTTGTGTATTAGTCGCAACAAGCACTGGAAATACATCAGTTCATACCATGTCTGTTTCCTTCTCTAGATCCTCGCATTGCCACTGAATACGTTAAGCAGGGTCCATGGCTCCAACTACCGCTCGAACTGCTCGAGTCCCTTCTCGTCCTCAATCTCGACCCTTCAACTCTCACCCATGCGAAAACGCCCTCCCAGGTGTTGCATCCTTCTCGGCCTGTGAATCCACCACATCCATTTCTTCATCGTCCACGCGAACTCGAGAGAGGACTCCCTGACTACGCTCCTCCCGACTCACCCCGCCGCAATGTCAACTTCCCGCCTCCATACGTCATTCCCCCGCCACTCTGGCCTATACCAGGCAAGCCAGCCCCGCCTCCAATCGATCCGGGCGTGTTCCGCAATGTAGCGTCGATCCGTCGTCTGATCGACGAGGCAGCCGAACTCTCTGTGCGTGCCTCATCCGGCTTATCTTCTACTGCTCTAGGCTCCACGCGTCTTGGGGGAAACGGCGCATGGCCATCCGTCCAGAGCCTCGGTCTCGATGGATCCGGTAACATGGGCAATGGAAGAAACGTTGCCATGAGCGCAATGCGCATCCATCGTCTCCGTGCACTTGCCGTCCAAAAGCTTGCCGCGGCTTATAAAGCAGATGAGATCGCCAGCAGTGTCATGGTCATGCAAGGAGGCAGCGTGTTTGACGACATCGCCGAACGTGTCCTCAAACATGGTCCGTCTTTGGCTTTCCCCTTCCGTTTCGTTCTCTCTGAAACGCTCGTATAAGATCCCAACGACCCTGATGCCAAATATGTTCACTTTTTTCATGAGAAAATACCCTCTCGGTGCGTGAAACACGTCGGAAAAGTGCCCTTTTGACTGTCCGAACAGTGCAAACAGGCAGTTGGCAGAATCAACGACTACCCAGGTACTAGACGAACTCATTGCTGCGAATCCGCAGCGTCTCGAGTATTATCGCACGCGAGGCATCGTGCATTGTTTCCGCGATGAATATACCCTCGCCGCCAAAGACTTCACGTATGCCCTCAAGGAAGCTCGCACCGCACGTAAAGGCCGAACAGCACACCGTACCATTACGTTACCGCCCGAATTCCGAGGAAAGGGTGTCAAGAAGAAAAAGGGTTCCAATAAAATCCACGGCCAAGCGCCGGCGAACGGTACAAGCGATGCTGCGGATGGAGCTACTATCGAAGGTCCAGATGGGGAACCACTTTTAGTCCATCCATCCGTTTCACCCGACGCGCCGGATCCCATCGAACCTCAATTGCTATTCTTGAGGGGTGCGACGTATTTGCAGCATGCGCTCCATCTCATTGAATCCGCCATTTTGAAACTCGAAGGCGTCATCAAAACGGGCTTCGCCTCTGACGGTACCGAGCTGCGCCTGTGCTACCTCGTCAATGGCCGTCATGGCGGTGTCGAGATCGGGAACCCAGATGGTCCTCTTGGCAAGAGTGATGGTCCCAAAGCGCGCGCTTACAGGAGTGTGCTCGGAGAGGAGAACTTTCGCGAGGACGTTTGCGGCTATCTACGCAAATGCATTCGGGATCACGAACGCTTTCTCGCACACTTTGACACGATCGAAGGGCCACCCAGGGATGCACTCTACGACCTCGCTCGGCGAGTCGAGATCGCCTATCTGATCTCAGAGATGGCACGTCCTGGGTTTCATGGTGCCACAGGCCTCGCTGGCGTCGAGTCTGGTCTCCCGACCATGTTCACCACTTACCACCCCCTGCTCGTCGAGTCGCACTTCAGCATCCTGATCTGCCAACTCATGCTCGCGGAATTGCCTACCCTGCTGACGACGTTTGCACGCGCGGCCGTCCTCGTGGACGGGCTCGAAGGTTACCCCGTCTTCTTACCTCCGCGATCGATGGCCCACGCAGAGTTCATCGAAGTCCTCGAGCGTCTCGCGTCGGGATGGAAGACCGGCATTCAACCTCACTCGGCGATGCGGACGAGGCGGGCCGGCGCTCGGTCCATCACGAGCACCAAATGTGCGATCGAGGCACCCTCCCCTGGGTCGCCATCCGGCTCGCTGTACGAGATCATGTCCTCCTCGTCGGGCGATACCGCATCCACGTCTGCGGCTGCGTCTGCATCTGCGTCTGCCTCCACGTCCCTCCCGTCACCGTCGTCCTCCGCTTCGCCGATAGCTTCGTGCTCGACGTCACTGACCTCCTGTCTCAAACCCACGCATACCCGCGGCGTCGACCTCGTCGAAGCACTCGACTGCGCACGGATGTTGCTCGTGCCCATCGCAGCACGCCAACGCCAACGCGTGTCGCAGGCGGCCGCGGAAAGAGCCGCTGCTGCGTCATCGTCGTCGTCCAACAACGGGAACGGAAACAACGCCAAGAAGAAACCGTTGAATATCAATATACCACTTCACGGACCCCGAGTGGAGATCATCCTCGCTTGGCTCGCAGCGGTTCATTTGGGGGAATTGGAGAGCGTTGCATGAGGATGGGTAACAGTTGGATCGGAACGAACCCGGATCTCGAAGACATCTACAGGTCGACTGGAAACAATCATAAAAACGATCGGGTCGGATGAGAACGCCCGGTGGATTGAATTTTAATTCCCAGATCTTCACACATGGTTCGTGTGCGTGGAGAGAGAGATGTGTTATGATATGTCACCCCCGTCCACACAAGGATAATTGTATACTGCCCAATGAAGTTACCCACGTTCGTCGTCACAACTCGGATGCGAACAGCGAGACTATGAACGAGAGAGTTTTGCGCCAGAACCACCATGCACGAACGGCATGTTCGACCTCGAGGCGCCGGCCGGGCACTAACATCCACACACGCCAATCACCGGTCCTTGAGCTTGAGCTTATTCGCTGACGATCTCGATGCGGACGGTTCTACGCTCGCCCCGATCGCATCATCCTCTCTCGCCTGCCGCACGAACGGGTCCAGGTACGCAGTCACCCAGGGCACTGTCCACGCCGCGGCGAGCACGACGAGGATCAGGAAGCCGACGGTGGACAGCAGGGACGCCGGGAGCACGCCCATGTAGAGCGGTTCGAGGACGAGGACGAAGGGGACGTCCAGACCGCCCCGACCCGGCGGCGGGGGCGGCGGTGCGTGTGCTGGCGTGGGAACGGACACCCCAGCGTGGACGGCCCGTATGCGTGCGTAGCGCGCGCGGGTGGTGGTGGGGGCCTGTGCGGGTCGTCCTGCGGGCGATGTCGATACCTGGGGCGCCGTGACCATGTCGAGGAGGTCGTGTGGCGAGTACAGCGAGACCACGATATCCGCAGGGGTCTGGTCCCGTGTCGCGTCGGCGTGTGGTGGCATGGTGGCACATGGCGATGGACGGGCGACGAGGATGGGGAGCGACCGCGGGCGATGTAATATGAATATCGAGAGACATGCAAAAGGTGCCGTGAGCGCGAGCACGAGTAGAGCCTGATACGCCAACGCGGGGGCGGCGTGTACACTCACAGAAGCAGCCCAGGACAACCGGAGCGTGAACGCAGCGTAAGACGCCCATCGTTCGTCGTCGAGGTCAAGCAGCACCCATAGTTCGTGAGGACACCTCGCTCGAAATGGGATCGGGGGGAACGCCACGGCGTTCACGTCGTCGTCGGTTCGTTCACACACTTGATGGAGGGGCGTGTGAAGCGCAGCAGGCGCGAGTGTCCATCGCCGCTCATTCTCAGACGGATGTAGCCTCAAGTCAGACCTGGCTGGGATGAAATACCAAACAAGTCAAGGTATGAAGAAATACGCACCAATTTCCGACGACGTCCGACGGAAGATCAACTAGCGGCTCTCGAGAGGGCGAGAAGTTGATAATTTCCGTGTTGGCAGCAACGTTGTGACACAGGAAGGGTAGAAAAAGAGAGAAGAGGTAGAGGGATCGAAGTTGGCGGAAGGTGTCGAACAGGATCATGTGGCTGCTGCTGTCAAGCCAACGGGCGTACGCCGCCCGCGTAATTTGCGAAACCGTATCAGACAGTAAGTGCTGATCAAGGGATATCAATCAAATTCAATCAAATCACGACAAGACAACCTTTACGAAATTAGCCTGGGACTCGTTACTACATTATGAATGGATAGTGATTGCACGAGGCATAAGTGAAAGGGAAAGAGCTTATGAATGGGCGGTCATCTCCACAGGTGCCACCAACCAACCCGATGCTTTGGGAAAACCGTCACGGACTTTGAAGGTATACCTAACCTTGACATTATTTGATGCTTGTAAGCACCATGTTAATGAAAAGAAACCGCCTCTGACTCACCTGTAATTCTCAATCGGTGCATGTCCCTCAACAAGATATCCATTCCCTCGCGGACCATCCTGAACCTCAACACACCACAACTCTCGCTCTCGACGTGCTGGCAGAGGCCACTGAGGGTGTTGAACCTGGCGAGACAGCTTGAGAGAGGGCAACGGTAGGCCTTCTCTTGGTGTCTCGGACTCGCGAGGTGGCGATTGAGGTCATCCAGCGTCCGGAAAGTGTTGTGACAAAGCACACACTCGTACGCAGAACCATTCCATGACCGCTGTGTGGCGAAATAGCGAGGAGTGTCCTCACCGTTGGTGAGGAGCTGTCTCGGCACGGTGATGACATTGCTGCTATCCTGCACACGAATCCACCTGTCGATCATGGCGCGGGTGGCACCAGACGTGCATGCGCCAGACTCGAGGTGAAGTATCATCGCAGATTTGCTGACAAAGTATAGGGTGCATCCACGGTGTTGGAATGCACACGGTACATTCTTCGGCTGATGGAGGCTCGACCTTAAGTGCTGTGGCAAGTCACATCAATGAGTCATCAACACGATAGATCACAGTGCACTTACCGCACGCAGGTTGCTCTCAGAGTTGAAAACACGTCGACAGTCCTCGCAGTAGGGATGAGACTGTCGATTATGGTTGTGCAAGCCGGCTGCGTTCTTGAAGAACCGTTCACATCGCTCGCAGTAGTCGTGTTGATTGATGCAATGTGTGTTTAGTTCGTGGTTGTACTCGAAGTGGATTTCGCATTTGCGACAGAAGAAGTGGCTGGAACTCTGGATGAAGTGCTGCATGAGAGCCCACCAGGAGTCAAAGGACTTATTGCAGACGAGGCAGTAAGGGTCCTGGTGGAGCGAGGAATTGTCGTCGTGTTGTTTGTACGCGTGCCAGTTCGAAAAGTGGCGATCGCAAGAGCCGCAGTAGACCGTCATCGTGACAGGTTGGAAGATGGTTGGTAATGAGTCGACGACAAAGAGTGACAGAGCCTTTAATCGGTGGTGTCCGGGGTCCAATACGCGTTCGCTTCGTTGCACGTGATCGTGGCTTAGAATATCCTCGAATATGCCATTACTGTAACGGTGGTGACTCGCATGGATTCAACTGGCTCATTCTTGGAAATGACTGGGCTTGTTTAGCTAATGCTCTCGGCGGTGTTACGCTGTCCTTTAGCTGTCGTTTCTCGCCGTATGTGACATGTTTCGCACTGCTTTGTTTGGCCCAGGCCCGGGCCTTTAACTCGACTCGGCCGCCGGGTCTGTTCATGTGTTGGATTTGTTCACCGCGTGTCCTTGTCCCTCCAACATCTTCTGGTGACCCTCAAGTACATGTGTCCCGTTGCTGGTCCCCTCGACCTGGTTCGTTCATTTCACTCCTAGCTGGGAAGTTGGAACACCGCTGCCCTCGCTGGGATCCTGCGCATGGATGTATCGTAGCGACTTCAACTTGGGGCTGGTTCACTCTTCGCTCATTTCAGCTCACGCTTGTCCGGAGGCTAGCTGTAGAGCGGCCTCGCAGGATACAAGAAGTTGGTGTTCTGAAACATTTGCATTCTGCGGATAGTTTACATACAGGATACAGTATTGATGGTACAGTATCACGACGGCAGTCAAGAATAACAATAATACTGGTATTCAACCACTTGTAGCAACATTGCCGCGTGAATTGGCTCTGTAATGTGCATTGACTCGAGTGTGGTGGTGGATCACGACGTCATTAAAATTGGTGATACCGGCTCGAGTTCAAGTGCTGTGGCCAGTCATATCAATGAGCTATCGACATGATGGATCACAGCGCACTCACCGCACGCAGACCATTCTCAGAGTCGAAAACGCGTCGACAGTCGACACAATAGGGGTGAGACTGTCGGTTGTGCTCATGCAAGCCCATTTCGTTCGTGAGGAACCGGTCACATCGCTCGCAATAGTAGTGATCGTCGATGCAATGTGTCAACAGTTCGTCATCATCTCTGAAATGGGTGTCGCATCCGCGACAGAAGAAATGGGTCGGACTCTGGACAAAGTGTTGCTTGAGAGCCCACCAGGAGTCGTAGGACCTAGTACAGACTGCGCAGTAAGGGTCCCGGTGGAACGAAGAGTTGTCAATGTGTTGTTCATACGCGTGCAAGTTCGGAAGGTCACGATCACAGGAACCACAATAGACTGACATCGGGACGGACTGAATGATTTATCGGTCTGACCGGATGGCTTCGTCAGGAGGGTTGGAGCGGAGCCCCAACGACCGGACAGCCGGAATGGCCAATTTCGTGACTTGTTGGCGCGTTCCCTCTGTGCACGTGATCGTGACCATCGCTCCCTCGAATACCCATCAACCTCTACACCACCCTCGCAATGTACAGTTCAGCACAGAAAGCCAAGCGACGAACACATTCGCGTCCAGATCTCACTGACGAACAGAAACAAGAGATAAAAGAGGCCTTTGAGCTCTTCGATACCGACAAGGACGGCTCCTTGGACTACCACGAACTCAAAGTCGCGATGCGCGCGCTCGGTTTCGACATGAAGAAGGCTGAAGTGCTCAAAATACTCAGAGACCACGACAAGAGCGGGCACGGTCTCATGGAGTTCGAGGATTTCGCGAAAATCAGTGAGTCATATCCCCTTTGACGACCACCGGCACGTACCGCCTTTTGTGCGCGCACGGCCTCTGTCGTGCCTCCCCGCACCCTTTGCGCCGGTCTGCGTTCCTGATATTGGATTCACGGCCCGGTCTTCCTTACCTCGCCCAATTTCATCCCGCGTCTCGTAACATGACTTATTTCGGACCACCAGTGAGCGAGCGGATCCTCGCACGAGATCCGATGGAAGAGATCCGTCGTGCGTTTCAATTGTTCGATGACGATAACACAGGCAAGATCAGTCTACGGAACCTGAGAAGAGTGGCCAAGGAAATTGGCGACCGTTTGGAGGATGACGAGCTGTGAGTACGGATTGTCCGCCGTCTACTCTTTTTTTAGGGCGCAAGACCCTCTAGGCGCAGCACCTGAGCCCAATACCCCGTTTTCGTACGCGGCCAAGTGCCACCGCCCTTTTCCTTGCCGTACCAGTATTTATTCACCGCTATTCCCCGAGAGACGTCAATTATTTGTGATTTCTCCATTTGTATTCCATATTTGCTCACCTCTGGTCTTCCATTTTCCCTTAGGCAAGCGATGATAGACGAGTTTGATCTTGACCAAGATGGGGAAATCAACGAACAGGAATTCTTTGCCATTATGACGGATGACGCATAATTACGATGCCCGTTCCCGTTCCCGTTTCGTTCTCGTTCCTGCTCGTAAAAATTATTATCCCGTGACGACTTCCCGTAGATTATCACGGATTATTGTTCCCCCCCCCCTCTATGATGCGTTTCCCTTCCACCATTGGCAAAACGGACCCCCGATCGCGCTTCCCGTTTGAATTTGCTCTCTCGAGTGGGTTCTTTTTTTCTCACCCGATCGTCGACCGCCATCGCCACCACCCGGCTGACTCACATGTCTCTCCCCACAGCCGCATGATCGCTGCTTTTTGGATATACGCTCATTGTCCCCTCCGTGTGTGTGTTCGTAGTCGGTGTAATCCAATAATCTCTCCCCCGCTTGCCGCGCTTCGCCGAGACATGGCTTTGTCACCGTGCAAACGGACGCGCTGAGTTCCAAGTTGCGGAGACCGTTTGAGACGGTTAGCACCACATTGATCGGTGTGTGGCATAAGCTGTCCGACGTCCGTTCATCGCCCCAGAAACAGCCAAGGTCATTTGTCTCGTTCTAGAACTTGTCCGTGTATCACATGAATCATCCGTCTCTGACATCGCAGCAACCATGAAACGGCTCCACCTGAACCCCGGGTCTAAAACCATGTGAACCAACTTTTTATTCCGCCGCAGCGCGGCACGCGACCAGGACAAAAGAAAACTGTCTATTGCCAGAGTGACCTCGACATGTGGAAAACCAAGATGAACTGTACCCATATACTTTACACCCATAACGTATTTGCTACATATGTTACTCCGAGATGGGACAATAACGTGACAAGCGGGAAAGCGTCCGAATGCGATGATGCCAGAATAATGATACAAGCGATCCCCACCATCGCCAGTCGACGGTGATAAAATACAAGGGAAAAGGAAGACCGAAGAAGGGTCATGAAAGGCGTGGCGTGGACTGTCGTGAACATCTACAGCTGATTCTCGGGAACGTGAGTGGGGATGTTCGTTCGTTGTGAAAAAGAAATCGAGCAAGTGCGAAAACTTTCATGTAAAGAAGACGCGAGCATGGTTCCGGTAGCCTAATGTTGGTAACCGATCCTCAACGGGGAGGATACACGTCCGGGAGTTGCCTTGATGAACGTGGCGGGCTAGCGAGTTGATACCGAGGAGTTGACGAAAGCATGGAGGGCATGGAAAGATCACGGGATCCAGGCGAGCATAAAGTAAGAGCTGTCGAAGCGACGAAAGCATGGCCTGTGGGTATATCGCATCCGCACAGGAAATCTGGAGACGGGAAGGGGACTGCCTCAACGACAGCATGGAGCAATGTCCGACGGAGAATGGTGGAATAATAACGATGATGAATGAACACCACATGTTGGGAAATAAACCAATAAGAAAGTAGGAAAGCGTATCGTGCACAGTTGTCGAAAAGTCCCATTACCGTCACGTCGAGGGCTAGCGTCCAATATGACCTCGGACCGTCGCCGAATGCACAAACCTTTGTCGCGTGTACTTGGCATCACAAAGGTCTCATGCTTCTTCGGCCCTGAGACGTTCCAAAGCTTTTGGCAAGTCTTTATGAACCTTCATATGCTGGCCAAGGTTATCATGTCGGCTGAATTCCTTACCACACCCAGGATATGGGCATTTGTGCGCTGCAAGAGACGTTAGCTGGCGGAACGTGACGTGTATATGAGTATGATGACGCACGTTTCTCGTACGTGTGAATGCTCCTGACGTGTCTCTTCAGATGCTCTCCCCTCGCAAAGCATTTCCCGCATCCGCTGACGTCACAGAGGTAGATGCGTGCGCCCAGCGCAGAATCCCTTTGGCCACGTCCGACGTTCGCACCGCTCACGGTTGGGACTCTTCGGCCTCTCGACTTCTTCGTGAGATTTGGAACCGGAACAGGGATAGGCAGCGTCCTTGCGTTTTTCCGCATCTTCGCCGGCTGGCCGGATGAGGAAATGGGGGACATACCAGACACAGAAATGAGGGGTGACTTGGGAGAACCCTTGACGGCAGAGGGTGGGATATCTGCACCATAAGGATGATACCGCACCGGGTTCCTGCCGGCTATGGATCGAGGACGTAAGCTCCGCGTGTTCTTTGATGTAGTACGGATGCGTGGCTCGAAGTCGCCGTCGCCATCGTCGTCGTCCTCTGGCCTATAATCGTAGTCGAGGCGATTGCCATTGAATTCTTCTAATCCCTCCGCTTCTTCACCACTGGTCGTCCCTGAAACTGACCCTCCAGCGAAATTTCCCGTGTATTCGTAAACCCTCGCCGTACTATGTCCACTGGCCGTACCGCCATCGTGAAGACTCAAGGGTTCAACGTCAGGTTCTCCTTCAGCGTCTTCATCGCCTCCATCGGGTAGTTCCGCGAACCCCATGATAGGGGATACCTCCGCCGGCCGGACGGTTCGTTGCTCCTGCAGACCCTGTGTGCGTACCCTCAATGCATGCCGCTCTTGCTGTTGTTCCTGTTCCTGGCACGTGCGCTCGCAATTATTGACCAACGACGCCCCAAAGTACGTTGAATGTCGTGGGACAGGGGCAGTCAAGACTGGTAAACTCATCGACGAGTGATTGGCTGGAGATTGGGCATACTGTAGACCCAAATCGAGAGTCGAAGACGACTCGGTGGGAGCTGTCAGACGTAGAGGGTTAACATTCCTGGGATTTTCGCTAAACGAAAATATGCGAACCTGAGTCCAAGATGGCGCGGTACGCCCCAAAGCCATTGCTTGGGCCGGCAATGTCAGCCGGCCGATTGCACAAGTCAGGAAAGGGGATATCGTTTTCCTGTTTGACACTATGGCGAAGCGAGTACCCCTGCGAGAACTGTTGTGGTAGCTGAGTAGGGGCGCTAGTATAATGCCGAGAAGGAGGGGGCGGATAAGCAAGATCAGGCTCGTCGATTTCCCGGTCGAAGGGTTGCACGCTACGACAGGCGGCCCTTGTGACCGACTGTACGGGTGCCGAGACAGGTGGCTGAGCGGTATACCTTGCGGGGCTATGTTCTTGCCGCTGCATTTGCTGTATCGGCGGATATAGCGGCTGGAATTTCTTCGCTTCTGGGGACCATGAGTAGCCCATCGCGACGGAGAGATCCAAGGGCAATGGGGCCGAAACTGGCTGCTTGTAGATTTCTGAGCCGTCCAGCGTGTAAGCGGGGAGGGGGCATGGACGAGAGCCGATGTGGGCGTAAGGGTAGCCCACTGATACGTCTTCGGGCATGGAGTAGGGGTAAAAGTCGTCGTTCCCCGTTGCAACTTGGGTGGCCAGGTCGCCATCCATGTTATCGATGGGAGGTTCGGGGAGGGGACTCTCGTTGGCGGACGAAGAGGAAAGAGGGGATTCGGCAGATGTAGCAGAGACGTCCGATGAATAAGGACTATAGCCCAGACCCGTCTGATGGAGGGGAGAATGATGGGATTGAGTACGATAAGAAGGAATCGTGTTTACGGGAGGGGAAAAATGGCTGTGATTAAACCCCGCGAGAGAATTGGAGTGGGACTGAGTAGGAGTAGGATACGAAGAACTGGACATTCTAGCGATTCCTACGGATCCGTGGAACGATACCTCGCTTTCAGATGAAGAAAGCGAATGACGTGGAGATGGAAAGTAAGCAAAGTAACAGTTGGAGTCAGTCTGCATTTTAAGGAAAGTGAAGCACCCGTAGACTATTTAGTGGATCGTAATTGGCGCCAAGATGACTGAGGAACGGCCGGAGCGTTCTATGGAAATATGCAATTGATAATGTTGGAAATTGTTGGTCATACCAAGACAAGAACCGACGCGCACCGGGCAAAGGTCGGTTATTCAGGTACGGGAGACGTGATCGAGGTGGCTGTGGGGAAATTGTAATTTGGGAGCGAATTTAAACGGAGAAAAACGGGGGGGGGGGGGCGACAGAGCGAGACAGGGGTGCTGGACGTGATCGTGGTGTGAAGGATTGGTCCCGGGGGGAGTCGG
>JBBPMU010000372.1:0-26216 GCA_038090475.1 Wakefieldia striispora | reverse complement strand
CTCCAATACTGTACAGCAGATAACTCAACAAGTCCAAGAAGTGGGAAAGTGCTCCTTAAGAGTTAGTCAAGATCCTCATCTTGGATGCTACTGACCACACTACACTCCAAAGTGACTGCCCCAACACGAAGGCCCGATACCCCGGCCTTCTCCATCTCACCAATCAGGTGCTTTGTGACGCTCTCTGTTTGTCGCTCCATATGTCCAATCACTAGGATCCCTTTCAGCAGCGCTTGTCTCCCTTTTAGGCTCTTCCGAAATGTTTCAAGACCGGACTCCTTAAAACCGTGTTTCGCTGCGGTCGTCACCTGAATGCCATAGGCAAAGCATTCAGTGACAATGGCACAATCGAGGGTAGCAAAGTTTCTGTCATGAGGACGCCAATAGAAAGGTAAGGGAGCGAGTGAGAGGTCCTGTTTGGTCGGCAATGCCGGAAGCTGGCTAAAGGTGAGGGACTCGAGCGGACCTGGCTTCTTCTGGGTGTACCAGCGAACAGACAACTCCTTGTTGTTGACGAAGTAGGAATGTACAATCCTTTCGAAAACCCCACCAGTAGCATTGCGACCTTCCATGGAACCAAGCAGACTGTTGTACAGCTTGAGTCTTTCACTCTGCTCCCGGCGGCGTAGTGCATCGATCACCCGGTATTGAAGCCAGGCGGTTGGAACGAACACCTCAAACATGCGGCGAAGAACACGATCTTCGTGAGGCTGGGGGCGAATAAAAAAGACGGTGGACGTTCCTTCGGTTGTGCTTGGCCCACTGGAATTGCTCAAGGCGGCCAAAATGTTATCGAACTCCTGAGTGTTTTTGTTAAGCTGGGCATAGACAGTGCCCTCATAATTGCGCTCCACTTCCCCATCTTCATCATCATTGTAAATCTTGGCCAAGGTGCGCGGAACGGGGCCCCACTTCTTTGCAAGACGCTTCGTGCGTTCGACGTTCCTACCCCCAACAAGGCTAATATACACGTTACTTGGATGGCTGTGCAATGACAACTAATTACACGCACCTGAAATTTTCTATGTCCTTCTCAGACGGAAGGTCCATATAATAACGGTCGACGTCGGCTTGCTGTGTCCACAACTTGTAGCGGGCTTCTTGAGGAGAAGTGAACTGGAAGGTGCGAACGCCTAGTGTTTCCGTAAAGGCGGCAATAGGGACAATGGCATGAGCGTTGGAATCCGAAAACCCCCATACCCCCGGGTGTTCTCTCAAAGGTTGTCTGTCTTCTGAGTGAATAGAAACGCCGTTCGCGGTGAATAACCAGTACTGTTCGAGTGACTTGCTCCACTGTTCAACAGCGACAGGGAGTTTCTTGCGCAGCCGCTCGACGATTGCATACGCGATAAAACAAGTTTTTCCTATGACAAATGGGTATGAATGCCATTCAGAAGGTGCGACCTTACCTATTCCCGGTTGCCCAATTATACAGGCACCCCGATTATAAACCTTGTCTGTCTTGCATTCGAACCTGGCAAATGCCTCGGTGTATTCCTGGAAGATGCAGAGCTTGCCATCCTGCGGTACGGTGGGGCAAACCCTGTACACCGCCGGGAAGTGCACCCTGAAGTCCAGATAATTGAAGGTCTTGCCGTCCAAGCCCTGTTGCGATGCTTTGAAGGTGTCTTTACCCCAGGCTGCGTCCCAAAACCTTCGTAGAAGTCCGAGGTCTGACTTCTCATGGCCACCGACTTGAGCCGCAGGTGTACGATCAGATCCCCCGGCTGACGGCAGCTAGAAGAGCTTGTCAGATTTTCGGGACGGTTTCGTGAGACTAACTGACTCGAGTTGAGGTAGGTTGGTCAGACTTCAATTTCTTGGTTGGTGGCTGGAAGGGGTTGTCAGATTTTCAGGAACGGTTTCGTGAGGGTCACTATGACCTGAGCTGAAGCTGAACGGTCGGATTTTGACCTCTCGGCTGGCTGCGGCTGGGAAATGATGTCAGATTTTCGGAGACAGGTTCTTGGGGGTGACTGACTTGAGGATTTTTACCCTTGGTGTTACGTTTTGGCATGGCTTCTAAGAGATGTCAGTACTTACATAATGATGTCGCAAATTTCTGGCGGAGTTGAAAATGACTTATCATAAATTACAATGAGTGTTGCCTCGATGAACACTAGCTGTTCACCCAAGGTGTTGCCTCGCAGGGTAGGTCAAAGTTTTGCCAAGGTGAAGCACAAAATGTTCATTGATAATATAAGTGTTGAATGCTTGTTTGTAATATGTATTTGTGATCATGTGGAAGGTGCTACTTGTTACAACCATAATATGTTCCCCTATTTTCCCTCTATTTTTCCATATTTTTCCCTAATCATCTGAGCCCTCTACAAGCCTAACACCTCTGCTTGCATAATTAGCCCCTATTCCCCACACCTGCAACCAGACCTCCAGATCCAGACACAGTCTAGACCCTCAAACCCTTAACCCAGTCTAGACTCTGCCACTGCCTCACCTTTACACATGTCCACCTCATTGCACCCAAACCCTCAACCCCATTTCACCTTGACATGCCTCATGGCCACACACCCTATGCCCACATGCCCTCTACCCTAAGGCTATGCTTATCTATGACTCACACTCCACCAATAGCATTACTACCTCTTATCTAGGCAATGCACAGAGCAGTTAATGCCATAGGCTAGAACATGATAGAACATTCCATAGTATAGCACATCTTTAGATCTACCATACACATGTACAAACAGTAGAATAGTATATAAGGGATGCCCCCAGCTCACAGAAGGACCCAGTCTTGTCCTTCTGGAGATTCCCCAAGCCTCTCTAGTTCTGAAGACTCACCATCATTGTCCTTCTGTGTGAATGACCACTACCTGTAAAGGTTTGGTTGTTTCACTATTGATTCCAGTGTAAGTATTCATAGTATCAAATTCATTATTATTGCAGTGAAACAAGCCTTAAATGCTGAGCTTGTTAAAGTGATAGAGTAAGAGGGTGTGGAGTGTCACTCAGGTTTTGAAGATGAAATACAGTATCCAAGTGAACTTTGTTAGAGTTCCTTGTTGAGATTTAGAGATCTAGATGAAGATCTCATCACAGATCTACAGTGGCTCAAATAAGTGTTCCAATGTTGGGCCATTTTGGAAAGACTTGACATTTGCAAGAGAACAAAATTGAAACGAGACAGAACATTAAAGGTTGAACCTCAAACCTCAAAGGTGAAGTCTTCCCTTCAACAGGGGATTGTTGTAATAGATGATATTCCTCAACACAGAGTCAGAGGATCTTCTCTGACACAGAGTCAGGAGGCCAGGTGTTACAGATTTTGAGGATACTTGGGAACACGATGTCAAAATCATTTGGAGACAACTCTCTGGTGACAATGATACAGACATAGATATGTTTTTCTTTCCTACTCATTATGTTATGATTCTCATACTTTCATCAAACCTTTTTACTTAATGAACCACTTCGCTATGCTCAGCTCTCAAAAGTGAGCACCAACATGTATTTCTCAAGTCATGTGACATTCCTCTTTTGGTACACTCCTATGTCAGTATAACTTCCTTCAGTCATGTGATCTGACACACATGACCATCTGCGGCACTTGCCGATTGGCCAATACCTTATCTTCTGCTCTTCTTATGCCATTGGCCTGGCAACCTCCTTATCCTCCTTTCCCATTGACACATAGACGATGTGTTACGCGGGTGCGAAACAAAGACTTCACTCGAGATCCTTTCGTACTCGTAGTGTCAGCGATGACTAGGAGCAGAGTATATGGCTGTCGCTCGTGAGAGGGAAGCCCGTTAGCGAAGAGAGAACGAAGCTGGAAGGGCTTAGTGCAAGATGTAAGTCGAGCGACCTTCTTCAGGAGCGAAGACTTTGGCAGGCAGAACTGCGTAGAATTAGCTAAAGAGCTATTCTACTACATCGGCGGGTATTTATACTAAAAGGTACAAATAGAAACAAATAGATGAAGAAGGAAATCAACAAGATGCGTCGCGTCGCGTGTATCGTAAAAGGGAATCAACAAAGGACGCGTAAAAGGAAACGTACGCGTAAAAGGAAATGTGGGGTTCTGTGTCCAAGAATGGAAAGCGGGGAGGCGTGTCCAAAGAGAGAAGCGGAGAGCCGCTAGATATAAGAGGAATATGAAATAAAGGGACTTCCCGATGGAAACGAGTCAGAAGTTCGGGGGCATCCGTAAACGTGGGAAACGGCGGTGTTCCTGTGCGAAGTCTGAAGCATATCCTAGAAGTCGTGGAACAGTGGGTCATATTGACCGCTGTCAACGATCTCCCAGAGGAGGTCTCTATACGCCGTGGAAGAGAGGTCAAACCAATGACGATCATAATAATGAGTAGGAAAGAAAAACGTATCCGGGTCCATCGGTTCGTCACCAAGGAGCTGTCTCCAAATGATTTCGACGTCCTGTTCCCAAGTATCTTCGAAATCCGTAACACATAGCACTATGTAGTGCAGGCAGTGTTTCCTGATGCAATGCTTGGAAAGTGACAAGGAGTTCCAGAAATTACGCACGCTATTTCTTGGAGTGATGAGAACAGTGTCTCTCCAAGGCAATGATGAGAAATCAGGAATGTCACATGCATCGTTTGTGAGTACCAGCCTATGGAGTTCCTGTAGATCTTGAGAGGTACAAGATCCATCACGAGCATGATGCAGAATGTTCATCCAGACAGGATCAGTGACACGTACTTGTTCATCTAAGATAATCACTGTGTCTATCTGGGTGAAAATTGCCCAGCCAATATCACATTTTTCATTTGGCTGCTTTGACATAAAGAGTGCACAATTTATATGAGCTAAACAAATGTTTTAGTGTATAATTTCAATGTTTACAGTACATCACTTACCAACAGGTGGGATCTGATGAAAATCACCCGTTAAAAGAAAACTGAGAGCACCCATGATTTCTGAGGAATCAAGTTGTCTTGCCAAGATGATGGAAAGGACCTGTGATACTGTAGGTCCAAAAGAGTATTGGTTGTCAGCATACTCATTTTGTCGATTCCTATTAAGTCTTTATTCATGATGTGACGATGATGATGGATTGCAATGTCAGAAGAAGGATGAGTTGCCCAGTGATTTCCATGAGTGTGACGAATAGGAAGTGCTGCCCAGAAATGAAGTGTGTTTCCTCTGATGTTGCTTGCTGCTACATCAGGAAACCCTGTTTTTCAGCTGTAGTAAGTGTCCAATTTTGGTAGCAACTGTAGCTTACATAGTACTACATAGCCCTCACATTCACATTCTGTTGCTACATAGGACTCTGTAGGGTGGCAATTATCATTGGACAATATATAGACTACAAAATTACATTGTATACTACATAGTGTACATGGCTTCAGCAGAACATGAAACAAGCCAGTGGGGCAGCAAGAGATGGCAAGTGAGAAGGACAATAAGATAGCAAGGTGGTAAGAATGGTGGGGCAGTGAGGGTGAGGCAAGACAGTGAGGATGGTGAAAAGGTGAAGGCCACCATTTAATGGACTTGAGAGAAATTTCTGGCACGTGTGTAAGTCATGTGACAATGTTGATGAGTCTGGTGCTGATTGCTGATTTTTTTCCCCAAGGTGCAACACCCACCATGCATCCTATGCCCTCTCCCTTATGCCATCCCCATCACACCATCAGGTCCTGAGGATGACAACAATGCCTCCACCTCACCATCCTTGTGTTACCTCACCTGACGACAATGACAAGGATGCCACGAACTCTGGCAGGAGGGGAGATGGACATCGATGACCTATGGAGCTCGTGACTCCAAACTGAAAGTGCACATGCCAGCACAATACAGGCATGTCAGGGACCTCACAGAGCAGTCCCCAATCAATTCGAATGAATCCGGAATCGATCCGAGCGCACCACGTCGAGGTGCAACCCCGAAGGACTAGGGGAGGGAGAGCATGTTGAGCTGTAAAGATCAGCATAAAACCAACAAATCGCACTCACCTACAGGCTCCCAGAGGCCAATAGAAGGTCCAGAACATGAGGTGAACCAGTCTGGCATCGAGATGAAGTCGCCAGGACGAGATAGAGGTCTAGGAGGTCTAGAGGAGGTCCAGTCAAAGTCGAAGGTGATCGAAGGTGAAACACAATGCCGAAACAATCGGGACCGACTCGGAGATGAAGGGAAAGGATCCCCAGATGATGACGCAACAAACAGAACACGCCGCGGGTCGACACGACTCGAGATGAACCTGTTAGCTAGGCAGGAAGGTCTGTATGAGTGGCCCATACAAAACTCAAATGCACACATACCAGAGCCACCCGTACCACTCCCACGACACCCCAGACGACCCAACCACCATCCGAACCCGCCACATCGTCGAGGGCGATTGAAAATGCGACCTGGAAAGGTTAGCCACAGTCAGCGGAGCAAGATTGCTCACCATACCATACGGTCACTTCAAGACTGATTTGGATGCTACAAACATGTTGTACACATCATACAGGAGGTGGGAGAATGGTTAGTACATACCTGACAGCCACAGGACGCACCAGCAATTGAGCAGAGTCGATCGCATGCACTGGTAGCTACGGTCCACCTAGCCAAGCCACGACTTACCATATATGGACATCGCTCGAGCGTACCATGTATAGGACACTCTTTTCAAGCCATTCCTTTGGTATATGTATCTTTATACAATTCCATTTCTACTCATAGACAAACATTTACAGCCTTTCTACTTAGTCTCATGTTTGAGGGAGAGTGTTGGAATTAGTTTCCTTATTTAGTATACCTATTGCTTACCTAAGCATAGCTAAAGCGCACCTTAGGATACTAGTTAGTCTTCTTCCTTAGTGACTTACAGTATCATAAAGCCCTGCTTCCTCTACTTCTATTTCCTACAGGTCATTTTCAATATTGGATTGTTTCCTGTGTGTTTGGGGTGATTCTATTGTCTCATGGTAGGTCATTATGAGTGGCATCCAAATTCATAGTGTTGTATAGTAGTATGTAGTCCTTTCAAGCTGTTGCAAGTGTTAACTATGTAGCACATACATGAATCATGAAGCGAAGTGTCACTCAAACAACCAAAAGTAGATGAAAGGAGAATGAGCGTGCCAGGTTCTAAGGGCTTCCTGGCAAGGAACGCAGCAAGGAGCAAGTTTTGAAAGTCGTGAAGGGGCGGTATATTGAAGAGTAGTGTGGTCCAAGTGGAGTAGAGAGTATATCCTTAAATCCTACCCTTGGAAGTAGAATCAAGTAGATAAGACTGGGGTTACCAGTCGCAAAGGGAACTACTTAAATACATTTGAGTATCGTGCACAGACCAAGCAGTGCATATCATATTGTCCAATGATAAAAGGGAAAAGGAATCGTACGATGCGAGGATCGCATATCTTGAGTCATTGTCTATGAGTCAATGGGAAAGGGAGATAAGGAAAGTGCCAGGCCAATGGTGAAAGAAGATCAGAAGATAAGGTATTGGCCAATCGGCAAGTGCCAGATTGGTCATGTGTGTCAGATCACGTGACAGAAGGAAGTTTATACTGACATAGGAGCATACCAAAAGGGGAACATCATGTGATCATGTGAATGAGTCACGTGACATGAATTACATGTTGGTGCTTGCCTTCGAGGGCTGAGCATAGCGAAATGGTTCGTTAAGTAAAAAGTTCAATGAAGAATGATGGAATCATAACAAATCATGCACATCTATGTTGCAGTACATAGTACTACATAGCAAACTCCTGACTATGTAGTAGCCACATACACAATGAGAAGACTACTGTACTACAGCATTATATAGACTGTATAGGACTATGTATATAGACTTTGTGAAGTTTCTGTTACGGATTTCGAAGATACCTGGGAACGAGACGTTGAAATCATTTGGAGACAACTCTCTGGTGAACTTGAGATGGACATGGATACGTTTTTCTTTCCTACTCATTTTTATGATCGCTCTTGGTTTGACCTTTCATCCATGGCGTATAGAGACCTCAAACCTCACTTGGGAGATCATTGACAGCGGTCAATACGACCCTCTGTTCCATGACTTCTAGGTTATCCTTCAGACTTCGCACGGGAACACCGCCGTTTCCCATGTTTATGGATGCCCCTGGACTTCTGACTCACTTCTACCGGGAAGTCCCTTTTATTCCTTTTGTTCTTTTACTTAGCGGCTCTCTGCTTCTCCTTTTGGACACGGACCTCCACTTTCCTTTCTTGGACATGGGACTCCGCATTTCCTTTTACGTGTATGTTTCCTTTTACGTGTCCTCTGTTGATTCCCTTTTACAATACATGTGACATGACACGTCTCGTTGATTTCCTTTCTTGTTTATTTTCCTCTATTTGTACTTCGTAGTATAAATACCCGCCGCTGTAGTAGAATAGCTCTTCAGCTAATTCTACGCACTTCTGCCTGCAAAGTCTTCGCTCCTGAAGAAGGTCGCTCGACTTACCTCCTGCGCTAAGCCCTTCCAGCTTCCGTTTCTCTTCACTAACGGGCTTCTCTCTCACAAGCGATAGCCATATACTCTGCTCCTAGTCGTCGCCGACACTACGAGTATGAAAGGTCATCGAGTGAAGTCTTTGTTCTGCACCTGCGTAACAAAAGAATTAGCTCGTCCCTTGATCCCTGCTACTATGCACGGGATCTGCCCAACTTCACACCACATAACGACCTCCTGCTTCAGAGGACTCCTCTGACGACGAACGACCTGCTGCTTCCCCCTATGCGAACCCCTATCAACTCGCACGTCCCTCTGGAACTTCTTCCCCGCGCTCCCCCACACAGCCTAGACGACGAGTAGCCGGATCCTCTCAAGTCCCTTCCCCTGATACTTGACGAGGACCACTTCTGAACGTTACTCCTGGGTATACCCCCGTTCCTTCCCCTCTAGGATCTACCCCCGCTCTCTCCCCTCTCCAGTTCCAATCGACTCTCCCATCTTCCCAGCACACCCCGACCACTCGTTCTCCTTCCCCTGCCCCCAGCTCTAGCAGCATGTCCAACCCTGCCCAAGATGAACTCAAGGCGGCTTGCCCGGAACCCTTCTCCGGCAAGAGTGAAGACGCCTCCTGCTGGCTGTTGGCGATGAAAGCTTATTTCGTCATCAACACTACCAAGTATGACGACAAGAAGATCGTGATCACCCTCCTGAATCGAATGAACCAGCATCAGCAAAACAGCCCTTTTCTCACAATATTTCTTTGCACACCATATGAGTCAGTTGAGTAAAATGGTCAGGGCCAATGTATCAAAGACATATGTTTGATGATAAAAATATATGGTAAAATGTTTGAGACCAGTTTATAGACAGGATTTTTTTGACATTTTCTGGACAGCTCTAGCCAGTTAGGTACCTTGCTGTGAGAGTCTGTCACAGTCTGGGTAGTACTGTCCAGACAAAGGGTTGTTTTGCTGATGAGGGAAGAGGGGCAACCTTCTCCGAAGCCTGGCTCACGAAGATTATGACTGGCCCCGTCACCTCCTGGACCGATACCCTTACCGACATGGAGAAGGACTTCCGCACCGTCTTTATACCCCCCGGCCTCAAAGACACTGCGCGTATGACCCTCCATACCATCTGAATGGAAGGGAAACCTTTCAACAGCGACTTCGATGCTTTCCACAGTGCCTTCCAGCTCGAAGCCTCCAGGAGCGACATCTCTGATCAAGCAGTACTCAAGGATCTTCTTCGTCGCACAGTCTCGCGCCAGATTGCCACCATGATGACAGCCTTAGAGAAGGAACCCGCGACCGCAAATGACTGGCTTGACAAGGCCTCTCATTTCTACCATGCGATTATTCGTAACGACTTGCTCCAGAAAGGAGGAACTTCCTACATCGGATTGACCCCGTCCTCATCCCACTACCGCGACCCCATGGCCATGGATGTCGACTATGTCTCCCTTACCCCCAAAGAGAGATCCGACCATATCAAGAAAGGGAAGTGTTTTATCTGCCACCGAGTTGGCTGTTTCACCGGCAAACACCACAAGGGAAAGAATCACGTTTCTATCCCCCAGAAGATTAGAACTGCCAAAGAAGACGCTCCTATCGACCCCATCGCTGCCTATGCAAAAGGCAAAGGGCTGAAGCCCAACCAAGTAATCTCCCTTTTGGAACTCTTTTCCGACGATACTCAACAGGCCATCCTGGCTGAACTGGAACAAGATGCTGAAGAAGACGCAGATTTTCAACATTGAGGAGTAGAGTGATGTCTGCTACCTCAAGGACAAGGACTCCTGTAACAATAGCTCCCGTTTTTGTATCCTCTCCTGCAGATAGGGCAATACACATCCCCATATCCCTTTATGCAGGAAGGACAGGAGAAATTGTTATGATTCCATCATTCTTTATCGAACTTTTTACCTTTAACAAACCCTTTCGCTAGACTCAGTCCTCGAAGACAAGTCCCAACCTGTATTTCGTGTCACGTGACTCATTCACACGATCACATGATGTTCCCTTTTTGGTACCCTATGTCAGTATAAACTTCCTTCAGTCACGTGATCTGACACACATGACCACTTGCGGCACTTGCCGATTGGCTGATAGCGCACCTTCTGCTCTTCTTTCGCTATTGGCTATTCCTTATCATTCTTATCTTTACTCATAGACGATGACTCACGATATGCGCTCTTCGCATGGTATGATTCCTTATTCTTTTTCTCACTGGACGATAAGATACGCACAGCTTGGTCCATGC
Organism: Wakefieldia striispora; assembly: GCA_038090475.1. NCBI lineage: Eukaryota > Fungi > Basidiomycota > Agaricomycetes > Agaricales > Hymenogastraceae > Wakefieldia > Wakefieldia striispora. The sequence goes on along the minus strand of JBBPMU010000372.1, from coordinate 15,561 downwards.
ACGATACCTAGACATATATAAACCCATGTACATAGTCGACTGGTTTCCCCAGTCTTATCTACTTGATCATTCTTCCAAGGGAGTGATTTAAGGATAGCTCCTCGCCTTACTTGGATTCTTACTCTTCCAACATTCCCTTCAATCCCTACCTCGATCTTCTTGTTGCCCAATATGTCGCCGGTGCTCCTCTTGAGCCCCAGTCCTTGAGTTTTCTCTCTGCTTCGTTTTGTTTGAGTGACGCTTTGCATCAGAAATCGTTGCCACCACCGCCCTCATCAACTCTGGAGCCACTGGATCGTTCATCAACCAAGACTTCGCCATATGAAACCGGATTCCCCTCATTCGACTCGCCGAACCAATCGGAGCCAAGAACGTAGATGGAACCAAGAACAAATCTGGAGAAATCCGCCACAAGGTATTTGTTACAATGTGCTACGCTGACACAGAACACCACCAGGAACTTATGGTGATCAATTGTGGATCCCAAAATGTCATTCTGGGAATGCCATGGCTAACAAAGGTAAACCCGCAGATTAACTGGACTACTTGGACCATCGAATTCGACCATGGAACCAAGGTTCGCTGACACGACGACCCTCTAAGGGAAGTGCAAGCCTACCTTATCAATTTTATCGACAAAAATCTGGACCATGTCTCAAAGGACAACTTCGACACCTGGCAAAGGACTGTCAAATGATGCGTTTTACGCAAATTGAAACAAGCGCAAATCCTACTGGAGGTAATCTGGAAGGTAACCTTATTGACCACTATTGCCACACAAAAGAAGGCCCCACAGGTAATGCTGCTGGATGCATTCAAAGAATTCAAAAAGGTATTCGACGAACCCGAAGACAGTTTCTGAAACGAGACAGAAAAGTCAAAGGTTGAACTTCCAATCCTCAAAGGCGAAGTCTTCGGTCCAACCGGTATCGAGAAGAGAGGAAGAGAGAAAGCGCCGGTTTATCCTCTGGCTAGGAGGGCGAATGAATGAAGGATGTTTACCAAGTATACTCCTCAGAAGATCCTAAGGAGGTCTTGCCTAGAAATAACCACCTTGGCGTATGATTATCAAATAGCAAAGACTGGAGAACCAGTCTACATGAGTACTCTACTTAAATAGTGTCTGGCGTGTGCGCACAGACCAACTGAGACAAAAGGGAAATACTAAATATGGCAAATGCCCTTCAGGTGTAAGACCTGGTAATCTGCGTATGGTAATGTCTGTCCGATGGGAACGTATCATGAGTAAAAAGAAATGAGTAAGACACACTGCTCTCTATGGCACGTGCCTTCCGATACGATCACGATCGGGTAGTCTCATAAGAGGAAATGACTAAAGATAGGAAATCGTCAATATGTCCAAAAAGGGTTATTCCCCAGGAGATGCCGCCGGGAATAAGTCTGAAGGTCTCGACCGACAGTAAATCGGCAAGTGCCGCGAAGTGGTCACGTGCAACAGATCACGTGACGAAGGAATTTATACTGTTGTAGGAGCGTACCAAAAGATGGACATCAGGTGACGTCAAGTCACGTGATCTTTGAAGTACAGGTAGACGGCGTTCTTCAATCGGATTGCCGCAAGAAAAGGGTTTCTAAGTAAAAGTTTTAAAGTGTCAGTAAAAGAGTAGCGTCTTTTTAGGGATAAAATATGGGGTTCGTAACAGTTTCATCCCCCCATCATGAGATTTCGACCACGCCATCGAACTCAAGGACTCGTTTGTTCCCCGAAAGGCCAAACCTTACTCCCTCAACCCAGCCGAAACCACCGCCTGTAAGGAATTTATCGAGGAACATTTGAACAAAGGAACCATTCGCCCATCCAAATCCCCTCAAGCTGCCCCCTTCTTCTTTGTCGCTAAGAAGGACGGAAAGCTCCGACCGTGCCAGGACTACCGCTACCTTAACGAACATACCGTCAAGAACGCCTATCCCCTTCCGCTTATCCCTGACCTTATGGACAAGCTTTGCGGATCTAACATCTTTACCAAAATGGATGTTCGCTGGGGATTTAACAACATTCGGATCAAGGACGGCGACCAATGGAAGGCTGCGTTCATCACCCCCTTTGGCCTCTACGAACCCCTCATCATGTTCTTTGGAATGTGTAACGGTCCCCCCACCTTCCAGGCGTTTATGGACCATTACTTTGGCGACATGATGGCCGAAGGATGGCTTATCATCTATATGGACAACCTCTTGATTCACACCAAGGACGACCAGGATCTCCATGACGAGCGGACACGCCACGTTTTGGAATGCATGGCTGAACTCCGTCTCCACCTCAAACTCGAAAAGTGCTCTTTTTCCCAGAAATCAGTCAATTTTCTCGGAATGATCATTGCTGAAGGAGAGATCCGCATGGACCCAACCAAATTATCCGCCATCAAATCTTGGTCCCCCCCTACTTCCATTAAAGGTGTTCGATCCTTCCTCGGATTTTGCAATTTTTACAGGAAATTCATTGCGAACTTCTCCACTATTGCCGCCCCCCTTATCGCACTCACCAAGAAATCCTCCTCTTGGGAGTGGAAATTCGACCAACAGAAATCTTTCGACACCCTCAAACAGAAGTTCTTGACTCTACCGGTCCTCTCTATGCCGGACCCCCAACACCCCTTTACTGTCATGACTGACGCTTCCCTCACTGGTGCAGGTGCTGTCCTTATGCAAAAGGACGTCAATGGTGACCTTCATCCTTGCTCGTATTTCTCTTGCACCTTCTCCCCCACCGAGTGCAACTACGACATCTATGATCGGGAACTCCTAGCCGTCATTAAAGCCCTCGAAGAATGGCGCCAATATCTCAGTGGTACTCCCCACCCTGTCACCATTATCACTGACCACAAGAATTTGGCGTATTTCAAACAACCCCGCAAACTCACCCGTCGTCATGCCCGATGGATGCTCTTTCTCCAGGACTTTGATATCCTCTATGATACCCGCCCTGGCTCTTACATGGGCCCTGCCGATGCCCTTTCCTGCAAGGACTTCGTTGACACTTTGGAGGACAACCAAGATGTTACCCTTCTTGACCCAGAGCATTTCATCAACACTATAGATGCGGATCTCGCCACTAAAATTGTTACGAACCCTATATTTCATTCCTGGAAGACGCTACTTTTTACTGACACTTTAAAAACTTTTACTTAGGACAACCCTTCTTGCGGCAATCCGATTGAAGAAAGCCGTCTACATGTACTTCGAAGATCACGTGACTCGATGTCACCTGATGTCTCCCTTTTGGTACGCTCCTACAACAGTATAACTTCATTCGTCACGTGACCTGTTGCACGTGACCACTCTGCGGCACTTGCCGATTGCCGTCGGTCGAGACCTTCAGACTTATTCCCGGCGGCATCTCTTTGGGAATACCCCTTTTTGGACATATTGACATTCTTATCTCTTAGTCATTTCTTCTTACGAGAATACCCGATCGTGATCGTATCGGAAGGCACATGCCATAGAGAGCTGTGCGTCTTACTCATTTCTTTTGACTCATGATACGTTTCCATCGGACAGACATTACCATACGTGGATTACCAGGTCTTACACCTGAAGGGCACTTCGCCATATTTAGTATTTCCTCTCTTGTTATCCTGGTCCGTGCGCACCTCGCCGGACATATATAAGTAGAGTACACTTGTAGACTGGTTCCCCAGTCTTTGCTACTTCGAATATACTCCCCAGGGTACTTTCGTTTAGGTGGGACCTCCTTAGGAATTCTGAGGAGTCTACTGGGAAAACTCTCTTAACTCATTTACACTCCTAGCCAGAGGATAAAGCGGCACTTCTCTCTTTTCGAACGAAGATACCACCAGGGGTGAAGACTTCGCCTTCGAGGTTCTGAGTTCAACCTTCGACGATTCCGTCTCGTTTCAAAAATCGCCGAATCATCTACTGCCGACCCTATCGTTCAAAAAGCGCTGCTTGCCTTGCAGAATGGTAGCTCCCTCTTCCCTCGCACCTCCCTGAAGGACTGGGAATTCCACGAAGGATCTCTCTTTTTCCAGGGTCGTCTCTATATCCCGGACGCTGCTCGCAAGGAGCTCGTCACCTCTATTCACGACTCTCCCGCCGCCGGTCATCCCGGCTACTTCTGACTCCTCCACCTACTCCGCCGTGATTATTGGTGGCCCAGAATGGCTACCTTTGCCCAGAAATTTATCGCTGGCTTGCCACTTGCCAAGCCAACAAGGTTATCACCCACCCGACTATGCCTCCCTTGTCCCCTATTCCTTCCAAGGCGACACGACCCTTCCAACAAATTTCCATCGATCTCATCACTGATCTTCCCCCGTCGGACGGTCATGATTCTATTAAGGTCGTGGTCGACCATGGTCTTACTAAGGGGGTAATTTACATTCCTTGTTCCAAACTATCACCACTGAAGGGGTCGCAGCCCTATTTTTCTCTCAGGTTTTCCCTCGTTTCGGACTACATGACAAGCTTATCTCCGATCGAGGCCCTCAATTCACTTCTGCCTTTGCCAGAGAACTTGCCCGACTCCTCAATTACTGTTACGGATTTCGAAGATACTTGGGAACAAGACGTCGAAATCATTTGGAGACAGCTCCTTGGTGAAGAGCCTACGGACATGGATACGTTTTTCTTTCCTACTCATTCTTATGATCGTTATTGGTTTGACCTTTCTTCCATGGCGTATAGAGACCTCACTTGGGAGATCGTCGACAGTGGTCAATATGACCCTCTGTTCCATGACTTCTAGGTTATCCTTCAGACTTCACACGGGAACACCGCCGTTTCCCACGTTCACGGATGCCCCCGGACTTCTGACTCACTTCTACTGGGAAGTCCCATTTGTTCTTCTTCCACTTATATCTAGCGGCTCTCCGCTTCTCCCCTTTCGGACTATGGGACTCCATTCCCTTTCTTGGACACGGGACTCCATATTTCCTTTTACGCATACATTTCCTTTTACACGTCCTTTGTTGATTTCCTTTTACGATACACGCGACGCGACGCGTCTTGTTGATTCCCTTTCTCGTTTATTTGTTTCTATTTGTACCTTGTAGTATAAATACCTGCCGATGTAGTAGAATAGCTCTTTAGCTAATTCTATGCAGTTCTGCCTGCCAAAGTCTTCGCTCCTGAAGAAGGTCGCTCGACTTACCTCCTGCGCTAAGCCCTTCCAGTTCTCTATCTCTATTATTGACAGGCTTCTCTCTCATGAGCAATAGCCACATACTCTGCTCCTAGTCGTCACTGACACTACGAGTACGAAAGGATCTCGAGTGAAGTCTTTGTTTCACACCCGCGTAACAATTACGACCTCGCTCTCTCCACCACTTACCACCCTCAAACGGACAGTGCAAACAGAACAAGTCAATCAAGAGCTTGAAACCTATCTTCGGATCTTCTGCGAAGGGAAACCATCCACATGGGCTTCCCTTCTCCCTATGGCCGAATTCTCTCACAACTCCAACGTTCACTCCGTCACCAACCAATCTCCATTTTCCCTCATGTACAGCTATGAGCCCCGTGCATACCCCTCACTCTCTCGAACCACTTTCATTCCTGCCGCCGAACAACGTCTTACCAAACTCGACGAAGCCAGAACGGAAGCCCTTGCTGCCCATCAAAAGGCACAGGATGATATGAAATCCCACATTACCACCAAATTCACTCCTTGGAAAGTCGGCCAGAAAGTCTGGCTCAACAACAAGAACCTAAAACTCGGCTACCATTCCCGGAAACTCTCCCCTCGACGAGAGGGACCCTTCGAAATTACCCAAGTACTCTCCCCAGTCTCCTACCGACTCAAACTCCCACCTACCTGGAAGATACACGATGTCTTCCACACCTCCATTCTATCCCCTTATCAAGAAACCGATGAACACGGCCCCTCCTTCTCATGCCCACCACTGGATCTTCTCAGATCAGAAGAAGAATATGAAGTCGAAGCAATCGTGGGACATCGGGGTTCCGCATGGAATCCGCAGTTCCTTATCAAATGGAAAGGCTATCCATCGTCCAACAATACATGGGAACCACCATCCAATTTGGTAAATGCCAAGACTCTCCTCAACCTATATAAAGCCTCTCACCCCAAGGCTTTCCCCTCGTTCCGCTCCCCCCCTACATGATCGAAATCACCTTCCCCCTCGTCGTCTTCCTCGTTTTCTCTGCCCTCACCGTCTTCTTCTTTTACTGTGTCTTCGCCATCGCCCTCAAACTCCAATACTCTCGTGACTCCCTCTTCTTTGTCGCCCACGTCACCCTGCACGGAATCTCTGTCGGGATTGTCTCACCCCACGACGTCACTACCCCTGTCCTCCGTTACTCCACCGGTGCCACCTACTCTGGCTGGATGGCTGAGGCGGACGGTTGGAATGATTCTTGAGTCATTCCATTCCCGTTCAACTTCTAATTCCTCTATGCCAGTCACCCCACCGGCATCCCCTATGGCATACTTGGAAGTTCCCCTCGACGCCTTACTTCGAACTCTCAACCCCGTTCCCATTTTTCTAGATAGACTTTCACGTTTCCATCGAAACATTTTCTATGCCGCGATCCTTGCATCACCACCGCTCTCCGTCCCTATCTCAAACCTCCCCTTATCCTCTCAGGCGATGGCGACCATCCCCATCCTCATCCAGGCGTTCAGAAACACCATCTTATCATCGGAGATCCAACAACGCTCTCTGATCCAACTCGGAGAATCTTGGGCAGCGGCCCTTTCCTACTCCATCCAGGGTACCGGAGGGATTATACTTGATGCTTTGGACCACGTTGGCTTCGGATTATTCATCCCTACCCTTCCCGCCAACAATGTCCAACCCCTCCTTCAAACCACTCTCATCAGCCTCTCTCCTCTACAACGACGGGACTATCTATCATCTGCAGAGCTTGGCACACTCCACCCTTTGGGACGAACCACGCGGCTCTACCCCACTGCCAGAACTCCTTTACCCACCCCCGTCCCCTCCTATCCAATCCGACCTGATGAGTTGGACTCGACTTCCATACCCGCTGATGATGCCGCCCCTCCCCCATATTCTACCTTCCGTCAATCTCTTCCCCGACAACCCACGCCTGGACTCGATGCGACCCATTTGGGATCTCCTGGATCTGGAACACGTATTCAGCCATCCACTCTGGTTGTCAAACTCGACCTTAACGAGACTTCAACGATGAGCACATCTGAAGATAATGATTCGGTGAATCATTCTTCTGACGGCGGACCTAATGTTACAGATTTCGAAGATACCTGGGACAGAGATGTCGAAATCATTTGGAGACAACTCTCTGGTGAACTTGAGACGGACATGGATACATTTTTCTTTCCTACTCATTCCTATGATCGCTCCTGGTTCGACCTTTCCTCCATGGCGTACAGAGACCTCACTTGGGAGATCATCGACAGCGGTCAATACGACCCCTTGTTCCATGACTTCTAGGTTATCTTTCAGACTTCACACAGGAACACCGCCATTTCATATGTTTACGGATGCCCCCAGACTTCTGACTCGCTTCCACCGGGAAGTCCCATTTATTCCTTTCCACTTATATCTAGCGGCTCTCCGCTTCTCCTTTCGGACACGGACCTCCACTTTCCTTTCTTGGACACGGGACTCCGCATTTCCTTTTATGCGTATGTTTCCTTTTACACGTCGTTCGTTGATTTCCTTTTATGATACACGCGACACGACATGTCTTGTTGATTCCCTCTTCCGTCTATTTGTTCCTATTTGTACCTCATAGTATAAATACCCGCCGCTGTAGTAGAATAGCTCTTCAGCTAATTCTACGCACTTCTGCCTGCAAAGTCTTCGCTCCTGAAGAAGGTCGCTTGACTTACCTCCTGCGCTAAGCCCTTCCAGCTTCCGTTTCTCTTCGCTAACGGGCTTCTCTCTCACGAGCGATAGCCATATACTCTGCTCCTAGTCATCGCCGACACTACGAGTACGAAAGGTCATTGAGTGAAGTCTTTGTTCCGCACCCGCGTAACACACCCTGACTCTTTCCAGTTGAAGGACAAATGGGTACTCAGGCAGCAGGGGCACAAAAAGCTTCTTGAAGGACATCATCAACAACTTGGGTCATTGTGGTGGTAGACTGTCAGTCAATGACTGAGCTAGAACCCTCAATGTATGAACAGTACAGAACTGACTGGCACATGAGAATAACCACAGCTGATACAAAGGATCACTTAACAAACCCAAAGATGACAAAAGGGAGAGGGCACCAGCTTCAAGAGGGGCACCAGTGATGTAAGCTGTGAGGAGAGAAAGATGGAAATTGTGGAGGGGTAGAATGTTGGTGATGATGGTAGGGTTCCAAGTAGAGTATAGAGTATATCCTTAAATCCTACCCTTGGTAGTAGAATCAAGTAGATAAGACTGGGGAAACCAGTTGCAAGCCTAGCTACTTAAATAGTATCTGATGATAAGGTGTCAGTCTTGGTAAATCAAATAAGGGAATAGAAGTCCAAAGGGGTTGTATCCTGAGTCATCATCTATCAGTCAATGGGAAAGAGAAGGTAGGAAGGTGCCAGGCCAATGGCAAAAGAAGAGCAGAAGATAAGTAATTGGCCAATCAGCAAATGCTGCAAGTGGTCACATGTGTCAGATCACATGATTTTTGAAATACATGTTGGTGCTCATCTTCGAGGACTGAGCATAGTAAAAGAGTTCAGTAAAGGTAAAAAGTTCAATAAACATATGGAATCATAACAACAGCAACCCTTTCTGGTGGATGGATGAGAGGGCATAGGAGCCATGGGAGCCAAAGAACCTTCCTGCAGATCAGAGGGAATATCATTGACAACTTTGCTCTTTGAGGCCCTGGAAGTATGTTGATGGGTCATTATTGTTAACAGTGAGTAGGGGTGAAATGCATAGACACATCATATATCTGGAGCAGACATTCAAACCCTAGGCCTTGGCCTCACTGTGATGCGCAGCATCACTCAAACAAAATGAGGAGGAGAGATAACTCAAGGATTGGGGCTCTAGGGGAGCACCAGAAATGAAATGTGCAATGAGAACGTCAAGGTACAGATTGAAAGAAATGTTGAAGTGGTTGAGGTTCCAAGTTAGCAAGGAGCTATCCTTAAATCCTACCCTTGGAAGTAGAATCAAGTAGATAAGACTGGGGTTACCAGTCGCAATGTCCCTACTTAAATAGTGTCTAAGTATCATGCATGGACCATGCAGTGCATATCCTAATGTAGTAAGTCCAAAGTGGTCTGAGGAACAGAGATACAAAAAGGGAAATCATGCAATACGAGGATCACATATCTTGAGTCATCGTCTATGAGTCAATGGGAAGAGGAAGTTGCTGGGCCAATGGCGCAAGAAGAGCAGAAGATAAGGTATCAGCCAATTGGCAAGTGCCAGAGTGGTCACATGTGTCAGATCACGTGACTGAAAGAAGTTTATACTGACATAGGAGCGTACCAAAAGGGGAACGTCACGTGACCAGTCATGTGACTGGGAAATACATGTTGGTGCTTGTCTTCGAGGACTGAGCATAGCGAAGAAGGTCAGTGAAGGTAAAAAGTTTGAGATAAGTATAGAGTTCATAACACACTGGTCTCATGCAGCACAATGCTTAATGATGCTCAGTGGGTTCAAGCATTAAGACATACAACAAATCAACATGGCTTTACATAATCAACACAGATTTGTTCTCGAGTATTAGGTATGTATTACAAGACCTAGAGCATGCATACAGTTGTCCCACTGGCAAGTCAAAATGATATGGGGATTAAGGGAACCTGTTACTTGGCATGCTTCCAAATGACTGTTGTTCCCCTTCACACTTGACAGCAGCTTCCCTGCACCTCTTGGAACTCAAACACAAGGACTGCCTCTCTACATGCAAGAGCACAAGTGGCTGCCTTTCAGCAGGTTCAGTGGTCGGCCAAGGTTCATTTTTGATAGCTTTATGGATAATAGTTATAGGAACATTGTGATTCTTGAGTAGTGCCATGCGACCATCATAGTCTTTGAGGCACTCTTCAAACACCCTTTGCTTGCTTGATAGTCTGTTAGCATCAGTAACACCCATTGTTGAGGTTAGTCCAGCCCCTTGAGCATTATCAGACTTGAAAAGGGCTTGTTGGATCACATTGTTGAGCCTGCAGCCATAGGAAGGCTTCTCTGGCTGTGTCTTGTGACAGACGGCAAGCAATTCCTTCAAAGTGTGCAGTAGTTGACCAAGAGATTCATTATCATGAAAGTTAAGCGTTTCCAGCTAGTGTTGCCTCAGCTCAGCTTCTGGCTTTTCTCAGCTTTCTCTCAGCTTTTTGAATGTAGTATATTCATTTCTTCATAAAAATGTAAAGTGTCAGTAGATGAATCATAGCCTGTGTTTATATCTACCATCTGCAAAAAGAATTTTTCAATTTGATTCAGCCAATAGGTCACAATATTGCATATAATTGAGTTATATTAGTGTTGGCTCTGTTCAAGCTGTAGAACAGCTTAATGGCATAACTCAAGAGTGACTGGAGCAATCTCTACAAATGTTTAAGGGGTGATAACTACCACTAAAGGCTACACATTGACCTTGATACAATAGCAATTGACAATAAAATGGGTGAGATAAAAAATGCCAGCTTCAAGCTGAGGCAACACTATTTCTGCTATGTGGGTGTGGAACAAAGACTTCACTCGAGGTCCTTTCATACTCGTAGTGTCGTCGATGACTAGGAGCAGAGTATATGGCTATTGCTCATGAGAGAGAAGCCCCAGTGAGTAACAAGAGATGGAAGACTGGAAGGGCTTAGTGCAGGCGGTAAGTCAAGCAACCTTCTTCAGGAGCGAAGACTTTGCGGGCAGAAATGCGTAGAATTAGCTGAAGAGCTATCTACTACAAGTCAACCCTTTATATACTAGGGGGGTTACCATAAAGGGACGATGCATAAAAGGAAATCAACAAGACACGTTGCATCACATGTATCATAAAAGGAAATCAACAAATGACGCGTAAAAGGAAATGTATGCATAAAAGGAAATGTGGAGTTCCGCTAAGTATAAAAGGAAAGAGAGAAATGGGACTTCCCAGTAGAAGCGAGTCAGAAGTCCAGGGGCATCCATAAACATGGGAAATGGCGGTGTTCCCATGTGAAGTCTGAAGGATATCTTAGAAGTCATGAATAATAGGGTTGTATTGACTGCTATCAATGATCTCCCAAGTGAGGTCTCTATACGCTGTGGAAGAAACGTCAAACCAATAGCGATCATAAGAATGAGTAGGAAAGAAAAACGTATCCATGTCTGTGTCTTCATCACCAAAGAGTTGTCTCCAGATGATTTCGACATCGCATTCCCAGGTATCCTCGAAATCCATAACAATTTCCAGCTCTTGATCAGAGCACATGAACATAGCTTTCATCAACCCTCCAGAATTCCTGAAGACATGTGGATGGAATATTGAGTCAATGAAACTGGATTGGCAAGACAGGTCCCAGGTGGATTTGAGATAGTGAATACTCATCCACAGTAGGATGAAGAAGGTTGATTCAATGTCATGGATAAATGATTGCTGGATCTTGGGGTCCTCAATAAGGTCTGTGGCCATAAATTGCCATGTACCCTGCCAACCATCGTCAGAAAACACACATGGTGGAACCAGATAACATACTATATGAGTGGACTGGTGAATACCTCCTGACAATGGATCATTCAGATCAACTTTTTTGCAGAGGTCCTGGTTGATGAGTAGTCCACCTTGGAAGTTGGAGGAATCCATCAAAAGCATGTTGCTGGGGCTCATATCGTGATGAAGGATGCTACATTCCCAGTAAGCAACTTTGTGAGCTAGAAACAGTTGGTAGTGTCCAACATAGAGTGGACTGGATATGCACCAGTCAAAGCTGCTAGAACACCACGTGTCATGTCTTGACTGCATTTAAAGGATTCCAACAGCTTGCCAATATCATCTAGGACCAATTGATGGTGCATGTGAGAGGTGAATTCACATGTATCCTGAGACTTTGGCACCCAATATGCATTAAGATATTGGTTAGTACATGTAGAGTGATAGATGCCCCCATCAATGTCACTGGAGGCTGAGCATCAAGGGATATTGGGTATGTGTGCCTTGTTAAGTATTGCATAGATGTCACCCTCCTTCAATATTCCTTCACAGTCAACCCTCCACAAATCCTTGAAAAAGACAACACAGTTTCTTTGGAGGTTGTAAGCAATTGAAGTGTGAGTCACACAACCAGGAGGCATGTAAGGCCAGGCAACAGGCAGTTTGATAATATACTCCCCACAGTTTGACTTGCATTCTTGAAGAGGGACAGTGACAACAAGGAGTTCCTGGTCAATGGAGAATCTCTCATCAGCACACACGGCTTTAAGAGTCTCTTCTGGCAAGGCTTTGTGAATGCTGTCATCATGTCTCCATGCCCATCTGTCTGCTTCATTGTAATGGGTGAAAAAGTCCAATAGTTCAGGATCTTGTTGATAGTTGATCAGTGCATGCATAATGCCCCACAAAGAGGACACTGAAGAGGTGTGTGTAATACTGTGAATCTAGTTGTAAAGCCACATATGTAGTAATCTGACTGGCTGTTGAGACCCCTTTGGCCATTTGGCTGATGAATGGATTTGGGCCTGCTTGGGGGTCCAAAGCAGATATTCCTTCAACAGAAATATTGGTGAGGAAAGCATCTTCATCTGCTTTTCCTTTGAATTCAACATAGAGATTGCTGATAGTAGAGTTGTTTTTGATGACATTCCCATGTTCCTGGGTGTAAAGAGTACAGTCAGGTGAGAAAGAAGCTGAGTACTCAGTAACAGCCTTGTCCAGCAAGTGCAATGTCTCAATGATACAGAGTGTTTTGAGGTGTGGCTGAACAATATCAATCTAATAGGTTCTCACCTCAGTATTTCATACCTAAAACTTGTAAGGGGAGGATCACAACATTGATTACTTACAAACATCTTGTACATTGGAACTGAAACAAGACAGATACATCGAAGGTTGAACCCTAAACCTCAAAGGCAAGGTCTTCCTCCAACGGTGAGGGGATCATTCTTTCTTGTTGAATAGATAAAGGAAAGTGTTGAAAGTGATAGAGGGATACCCAGTGAACCCTCAGAATATCCTAAGGGCATCCAGCCTAAAGAAAAACACCTGGGCAATGGATTTCCAAATAACTAAGACTAAGGGGAATCAATCCCCATACATGTGAACTAAATAGTGTCTGGCGATTCTGTGCACAGACCATCTACTGAAGTAGGAAATCCCAAGTATAGTATCTCACAACAAGGTGTGAGTCTTAGTAAATTGAAAAAGGAAATGAAAGTCTGAAGGAAACGTATCCTGAGTCATAGAGGCTGACTCTATGCACCACTCTCCTCAGCTAGTGCCTTCCGATACAATCACAATTGGGGATACTCGTCAGCATATGCTTGTAAGCCAAAGATAAGAAATCATCCAATGAGATGAAAGGAAATGATAGAGTCCAAAGGGTTATTCCCAAAAGAGAAGGCCACTGAGAAGAAGTCTGAAAGATCACTGACAGCCAATCGGCAAGTGCCACTGGAGGTCACATGCGTCAGATCACATGATGAAAGAAATTATACTGATGTTGAAAGTATGCAAAGAGGGATATCACATGAGTTGGTAACATGATCTTTCAAAGGTACAGGTTGGTGGGTCTCTTCAATCAGATTCCTGTAGCATTCAAAGTGAGTGTCTAGTTTGAAAAGTAAAGTTTGAAAATAAGTAGTGTTCGATAGTCAGAGTTCATATATGGTTCATAACATTACCCCCTCTTTAGAATCAAGTCGTCCTGACTTGGTATGATGCTTCTAGGTTGATACAAGAGGCCTGTGCTCTAGGTGCGAAGTTGACTGAGTGATCCTTGAACAAGTTAATAAAACACCCCAATTCCAAACCTTGTAGGGCTTGAGGGGCTCTGGGACATTGCTTTTTTAAACTCTTTTATCTTTCTTGGAGCATTGCAAAGGTTCTCCTCTGGCTCCCAAGTGCAATCTGTTTCGTCCCATCCTAGCCAATGGATGAGGTATTCTATCTTCCTTTTGTTCAGTTGAGAGGAGATGATATAGTCTACCTCATGTTCTTCATAGCCTTTGTCATTGATGAGAATTGCGTCTGGTTTGGTCTTCTTCTGACCTGGGAGGACTTCTTTGTACAGCTTCACTCTTGAAATGTTTACCATAGGATGAATAGAATATTTTTTGGGAGTTGCAACGTTACCACGTTCAGTACTAGGATCTTTTCGATGGTGTAAGGGCCAATCCATTTTTGCATAAGCTTCCTGGTGGCATAAGGGAGCTTCAAGTGTTTGGTAGACAACCACACTTGTTGTCCTACTTGGTATTCTGGTGCAGTAGAGCACCTCTTATCTCCTTGTTTCTTCATCCGTTGGCATGCTTCTTCAAGTGATTGTTTGACTTGGTCATGAGAGGCCTTTAGGTCCTGTGAAAAAGAACCTCCTCTACTTAACTCTCCTTCTAACCCTAATTGAGGCATATATTTTCACATAATGGCGAATGGGGTTGTGCCAGTGGCAGATCCGAGCAAGTTATTGTGTTGGAACTGAGCAAGTTTGATCCACTCCATTCTTCTTGCTTCTTCACAACATAGGTGTGAAGGTACTGCTCTAATTCTCTATTGATCCTTTCTGTCTGACCATCTGTTTGTGGGTGGTACACCATTGATAACTTTTGGGTGATAGCAAGTAATTTGCAGAGATGCTTTGTAAACTCCAAAACAAATTGTGGGTCCCTGTCTGACACAATTGATGAGGGGATGCCATGTTGGCACCATACATTGTCTCTGAAAATCTTTGCCAAATCTAGAGATGAACACTTCTTCAAGGTAGGTATAAAAACTACCTCCTTGGAAAACCTGTCAATGATAACGCAGATTGAGTCCCATCTGTTTGAAACAGGTAAACCAGAAATAAAATCGATACTAATATCTTCCCATGGGCATTCTGATGCCTCAAGGGGAATCATCTTTCTTGCTGGTGACTTTTGCTTACCCTTTGTGAGGGCACACACATTGCAGCTATCTATATATTCCTGGACATCTTGAGTGATGCCAGGCCAATGATAAAATCTTGATATCAAATGGCACATTCATGCCCTTCCGCCATGTCCTGCAAGCGGAGAATCATGGAACTGTTCAAGCAAAGTCATCTGCAATGAGTGGGGAATGAAAACTTTAAAGGATGAGTTTTTGTATACCTCTTCGCTACTATCATAGCAGAATCCTTCTGGTATTTATCTCTTGCTGTCCTTCTCATTTCTTGATGGACCTTCTCAAATACACTTGAGGTAATCTTTATATTCCTAGCTTCATAGCTCTTCTCCTCTGGCTGGGAGGTATCTCCTAAGGGGTTCATTGACTTTAAGTTGGAATCTTCGTTAGTCCTTGTCTTGTCAATGGTATCTCTTTGAATAAATTTCTTTGAGGAAACTTTTGGTATTACCACCATGTTCTTATTGTGGTTTTCTACTGAATCACTGTGATCTGGCCTTCTTGAGAGCGCATCAGCTCTCCTGTTTTGCATCCCAGGCTTATAGCACATTTTGTAGTTGAATTCTTGTA